>JBCAUA010583633.1:4660-16300 GCA_038406235.1 Peronia verruculata
TGTCTGTCTGACTTACGTAATTGCATCCACCCCCCCCCCCTCCTTTTTTTTTTTTTTTGTACAGAAAGCTTATTGTTCGTGTGTATGTGTTTCTTGTAGAATGTCCTGTGATCAAAATGACCAAGCTGTTAAAGCAGAGTGTGTCCATCATTGAGCAGATTGGCAACACTCCCCAGCGCAGGCTGCCTACCGGCATCACTTTGTTAGTTTTGTCCGATGGTCCGGTCGTGCCCAGGGTTCTGTCCCTCCCCTGCTTATTTGGCCCTAGGTCTGTTTTTGTCTCACTGGTTATTTGTCCAACTCCTGCCCTTTCATTGCCCTTCCTCTTCCCCCCCCCCCCCCCTACTCCCTCTCTCCAATCGTATAGCCACATCACCTCTGGCCTTTGCCTTCTGTCTTGCAACGTTGACCAAAGGTTTGGAGCTTTGAGTTCAATCTCCATCTCTCTCACTCACTCTCTCTTTCTGTGACTTTGTCTGTCTGCCTCCCTGTCTTTCCCCGTTCTCTCTCTCTCTCTCTCTCTCTCTCTCTCTCTCTCTCTCTCGTACGATACATACATAAATATACATTCATAAATACTTAATAGCTCTCTTAACGGAATGGACTGTCTCTATAATATTAGTTTCAAACATGGCAAGCGAAAATTCTATTTTTGAAAACAAACTTTGAACAGACACCTCTTAAACGACTACCATGAGTACCTGGACTATTTGCTCATTGCTTTGGAAGGACATTTATTCTCACCTGTCTGAGCTAATAAACCTGCTGAAAGTCTGGGACGCTCGTGTGGATTTCTTTCCCCTCTCTAGTACGCTTGCTGGGCGTATGCGTCTCTAAAGCTATTTGCTATAAGGCAATGGTACGGGAAATGTGAAGGAATCTTGTACTGTTTTGATTTGAGACGATTTTTTGGAGATGGTGGAGAGATATGTGCACAGGTTCGAAGACGTCCATGGTGGTAAAACTAATAAAATTGAGTGCCGGGCGCCATCTGTCTCAGAAAGTAGGTCAGAGTATCAGTGCAGTGGGGATCCCAAAGGTTGAGCGCTCTTTCTTTTGACTAACATTTGCGATTTGTTTGTTTTTGTTTACGGTTGGGCGAGCGTCTTTGGTTACATTACCTGCTTGTAGTGTTGACTCACCTATTTAGACTGGGCCAACAAATCTTTAGACTCTCGTGGGTCTTTTTGAGGCTTCAGGAACAGGTTGTACTTTCGTCAAGCCTTAGAATAATACTATGTATGGTTCAGTTTCCTTAGTGCTCTCTATGCGTTTGTTTAGCTGAAGTGTATGTCTGAACGTTATAATATAAAAATGAAGTCGCAAACAGAATCCTTGATGATGATGCATTAGTCTTATCTGTGCCTAGACATTTTCATCTTTGAGAGGATAATATTGTCGATCTAAGAGGTATTATCTAGACAACAAAGGCTTAGACATTTTCTATTTTATGCCTTTTTCGATGCAATCAAACAGGAGCGGAACTTCTCATATTTACATTTGATTCAGTGTCATTTTGACGAGTTGGCAGATGAGATTTGTGCTCGAGTACCTTTACAATTGACGATGTTAAACAACATCTCTCTCATCTATCTTGTCTTGATTAAGTTTGAGCAAACTATTAAGACCAACAGCAACTCTAGTTAGGTTTGTTTCATCGTTTTTCTCCTCCTGTTAACATCTCCCACTCAACATTTTTGAAATATGAGAGGCCAACGACAGATTCTGTCTTATCTTAGATGTGTTTTTGTAGGTCAACTGATAAATTCTCTAGTAGCTGGAAATCCCAACCTCCAAAGGCGTGAGATTTATTTCGAAATGCGGTCTAAGAGTGGATGTAGTTAGTGTTGTTACGTTAAATGCAACCTCTAATTTCTCTTCTTCATTACTCGTGAGATAATAGCATAGTTGTCAGACTACAAAAGACAACTAACAGAAAACATTATTAAATCATCGTGATTTCTCTTATAAAACAACAACAGCATGGAGAGCAAATTAGCATTGTTTTCTCATGGCAATATACAGACAGTATCATGGCATAGACACAGAGGAGACGTTGCCGAGCAAGAAAAAAGACAGGAAATGAAATTGGGGTATCGTCTCGAGGGACTGGGTGGGAGGAGCAGGTATTGCAAGGACGATAACACCAAGATTACTCAATGAAACTGCACACGTTGGCATCCTGTCCCTGGTGGCCTTCGGGTCTTGTTGCTGTAACAGTCCTTACAAACAAGGGGAGAGAAGGGCAAAATTAATTGCTTCAGTTTAAAGGTAAACAGGAAATATTATCTGAAAAATGTGTGATTTAAGCCTACATGTTAAGCCGCTGTGCATGAAAATATGAATGCTATCTAGATAAAATTTTATTCCGTTATCTTTCTTTTACAACTCTCGCCATTACACTATACACACACACTGAGAAATGCATACATTTGACAAGTAAATGTACATGTTAGTGAAAAATTACCTGTGATAAGAGAAAATATTGGGCTAACAAGACATGAATTAATTAGGTAGCGTCAAAGATTTTCTGCTTTTGTTATGCTTTTTTTTCTTCAAACACCGAGTTTCTTTCCTGGGTGCAGTATAGAGAAAATTAGCTCCTGTTGTGCAAGCCTGTGTCTATGACAGACCGCCCAACGCGTTGCCAGAGGTCTTGAAGCAGGTGTACTCCGTTGTCTGTGACACAGCTGTCCATGTTACATTGCTGGAGCGGATCTTGTATTTACATACCAAATCCTCCCCAAACCGGGGCGGCCGATTGCCGAACAGTTCAGGTTTCACTAATTCAATGCTAGCCTACACAGTTTCAGCCCTACGCCCAACATCAGAACTTTTGCCTAACCTCAGCTGTTCGATATGGTGGCTTAATTTCTTCTTTTAACCATGGCAAATGGTTATCATCTGTAAATTAGTGTTAAAACGCAATTAGTCTTTACTATTGGAATATAGCTTTTGTCGGTACATGCTCTGAGACGATGAGAAAGTAAAGTTAGGACATTGTCCATTTAGTCCATAGCCGTATTCCTCTTTCCTCTTCATCCTCTTCAACTATATCGTCTTCCTCTTTCTTTTTTTATCTTCTTCGTCTCTCTCCCTGCTGTGCTCTCTAACTGGTGATATCAGCGCCCAGCACTGGACTTCAGTGTCTCATTCCTACCAACGGTAGCACGTCGATTCCCGGAGAGAGACCAGTTTTGAGTACCCAGCTGTCAAAGTAGGGCCGGAATTACACGAGTTCTAGATCGTATTTCCAAATACCTTCAACGTGTAACACAAGGATGGAACATTTGGCATCGACGTGTCAACGTTGTGATTCATGGCTGCTGTAATGATTAATGTTCCATCCGTGCTCGTAGACGACGCTTTATAAAAAAAATAGTAGCAGAAAAAAATATTTTACGAAAGAGCTCACACAGAGCATGGAAACAAGAAACTGTTTAAACATCCCTTACACTGTTACCAATACCTGTGTCAGGAGAGATTTTTGACTTTTACTTTTTCTTTATCTTTCTAATGATCAGGTATTTCGTTTTATTGGACTGTAAAATATCACTCAAAGGTAGCAAGGCAGTAATTTTTTTTTTTCATTCTTTTTAAGGAATGTAGACGAGTCGACGTCTTCCTTCGGTGGAATGCGAATAAATAAAAGATGATTGCTTTAACAAAAACAAACAAACAAATGAAGTTTCGCTTTCTGGTACTGAAACGAAAGTTTTATATTTAATCGTGTATTAATTAGTTTTTGTCATTCTCCGCTATATTATTGTTTTCAGAACTCATTTCAAAGTCGATAATAAGAATGACATGTTAATATGTCTTCACTAAAATCTAGAAGAAGGGTTTATAGTTAAGGAAATGTACACAGCCCATTAAAACCTTTTGCTTTCTTCTTGTGTGCTTTATTGTGATACGTACTGACCAAAACAACCCATTAAAAAAAGAAGAAGAAAAAGAAAACAATAATCGAGTTTTAGTTCTGAACACAACCTGCGGAGATGGTGCTCCAATCTGGAGACGACCGCATGCATATCTTCAAAATAAGTTGTTGATAAGAAGTTATCATCAATGGATGGATGTTCTAAAGTCAAAGAGTTTATGTGCTGTCATTTGAAGTAGCTACCACTTCCTCGAACACCAATTATCAGCTTATGTCTGCATCAAGCTGGCTCGCATCCATTTCGATGAATTTGCAAGTAAACTGCAATAAGCTTATCGTGTAATCATCGTTATTTGTTTGTTTGTTGTTTGTTCGTTCATTCATTCATTTATGTATTGCAGATGTAGAATGAATTTTTTGGCGGGGAGACACATTCTTTTTCCGAGAAACTCTAAAACATTCTCTAAAGTTTAAATCGTTTATGTGTACAAAAGCCCCCCCCAAAAAATCATTTTACAGTAGTCTTAGTTTCAGTGTCTCTTCGATTCCAGTCATTCGTTTTTTCCATCTCTGCCTGTCAAATTCTGACATGACACAGAGTGTAAAATGCGTCCATCCCAGGGCTAGGCTGAGCCGTCTATCCTAGTTACTCCTGTCCCTAACTACAGAGGCTTCCGATCACACCTTCAACAGCGATGAAGAAAGATAGACATCTTTTCGTCCGCGTCCCATCAACATAGTTTTTGGCCCGCTACCTGTGTTAAAACGAACCTCATCAGTGCTTTCCACGGCTTACCTGGGACTGTGAAATTTATCTTCTTTCTCTTCACGCCCCGAGGGAGCGGTCACATCATGTTCTCCTGAGTTGTCGAAATTTCCTATATTCCCGGTGCGAAAACTGGGGTGGCAGAAGAAAAAAAAAAAGAGAGAACTTTTTAGATTTTATATTTTGGGGAGAAGCTTTTCAACACATTATTGTGATCATCCACGTTATCATTATACAGAAAATGTTGATAGGATGTTACCGTTTTCATCGATAGCATCATTTCGTAGAAAAGTCTTTAACATCGAGATAACCGATAGCCGTGAAGTGAGTATCTAAATAAAGTGATACAAATGATAACCGAAATATTTTAAATAAATAAATAAATAAATAAATAAAAAAATCAGAGGTACCGACTTCATAAACTCATAAACTTTAATTTAAGTGTTATATCAGGTCATTGATGGCATCGCCACTGTCAGTTGTTTGTCGGTTAGGTTGACGGTTTTTGTAAGCCTTTCAACCTCCTGACGTGGTGGTTATCTCGACTGAATTGTTTGCCCCTGCATAATATGCGATCACTGACCGTGTAAGACTCAGAGACACTGGGCAAGTTAGAGAAAAAGAAAAATAGGAAAATGCCTTTGCCTTCAGGCCTCTGACACGATGATGACAATAATAATAAAAGAAAGTTTTAAGTATCGTAAGAAAAAAAAAAAAGGAAAAAGAAACATACACAGGTTAAAACCGACAACTATTTGAGAAAGGTTACCAGTTTTTTTCATTGTGCAAGTTAGATTCTGAAAAAAAAAAAAAAAAGTCATACTCAACGGTTTTTTTTTTTTTTTAGTCCTTCAAAATAAACAAAGAATCAAACAATAATCGCAAAAATAATAAACACACACAAATATAAAAAGCTGTTGTTTATCTGTAGCACTGGTAATACAGGAAATTAGGATGCGCAATATTCTGTATCAGATATCTTCATTGGAGTACATGATGCAGATCACTGACAAATCAAAGCTCCTTTCGCCGCACTGACAACGCACAAATCAGCTAAAATACTCTTGACTCGGCAGGTACAGAGACAGAGCGCCAATACAGTGTGCGCAAGTGGGCAATTCTGCGCTCTTTCCTAACCTCTTTTGTCAGGTCAGCAATGGATGGGCAATGTAAGGCCGGTGTATGGAGCCCAGTCTTGGTTCCAGACTCTAAACTGATGGCATAAAATGTTTGGAATTTGAGGTTCTGGTGTGCTCACTCTGAGATCTGTCAGCGCTGAACTCAGGCCGAGTGTATCCCTCTTGGAGTAGACTCCCCCCCCCCCCTTGCTCTTGTGTTTTGCTGGCCTTTTCCCTCAACGTCTCACCCACTACTGTCTCATTCTCTCACCTGTTTATCCCTGTTTGTTTAATGAGCTCATAACCTTGCATTCTTACCTTCATTGCCGTCTCCGCACCTTTGTTTCCTAGACATTTATTTGTATTCGTCCATCCATCCATCCATTCACCCTTCCATCCATCCATCCATCCGTCCATTCGTCCACCCATCCATCCGCCCATTCGTCCGCCCATCCATCCATCCATTCATCCATCATTATACCCATCCATCATTTCATTGACCCATTCAGCCTTGTTCTTTACTCCTACCCATCCATGCCCTCATCATTATTGGAACAAGAGTTCCCTCTTCCCCAGCTGTACCGTTCATAGGTGTTTTCATAGCTCACCTCATGATACTTCCCGCATAGAAGGCAAAACTCGTTTTCACCTTTTGTTCTTCTCCCTTTCCTGTTGTCACGGTGTCAGAGCGAGCTCAGATTTCCGACCCACTTTCTGTCATTTCTCTCGCTGCGAAACTTCTCAGGTCATCTGGGAGAACACCTTCAGATTCACACACCTCTCGAGTGCCCACTTACTTAAGTACTCAAACCCGAGACACCTTCCTCCCCACCCAACCCCACCTCACCCAATGACTCCCACCTTTGTGTACACTCGAGCCCTTTGACAAAAAGGCATTTCCCCTGAAAAGACGTGATTTCAAGAATACCATGGCGATTGGGATCTAATTTTGCGAGCTAATTTTTAACACACAAGTAGCAAAATCAGTTTCTGAAGAGTTCAAAGATGCAATAGGATTGTCTGCTTATATGGTAGAAAGTTGTATTTGAATCGATGAAGAAATGAAATAATTACAGCAGGTGTTTAGTCAAGGTACGTGAGTACAGGTCCGATGGGTCTCCTCTCTCTCTCGTACCTCTGTGTTTATCTTCTTTCCGTGAGCAGGGCCGAGATAAGAACTCAAACCTCAGGCATGACTGCTGTCTACTGGGCCTCAAACCGATAGGAATTTTTATCCTGGTAGCGTGGACATGGGTGCTATACTAGGTAGATAGAGAGAGTTCACTTTACAGGAGAACGAACAACCTTCGAGGACAGACTGAACGTTTTGACCAAAGAACCACAACTACATAAATTTTGGTTCTGATGTACCATCTTTCTTTGACATGATTCCAACCCCTGTTTCTGTTTGTTCGAAATCTGCCGGTATGTCGAATACAATTAATTATTTTGCGCGCGGTCCAGGACAGATTTCCCAACAACACTATGAAACCAAAATAAACGAACAAATGAACAAATTTGCATATTTATACAATGAAGATATTCTTTAACAAATGGAAAATAATTTTTTTTTTTCATGTCCTGTATTACAGCAGCTTTTTAAATATTGGCCCTTTTTAGTGGCTTTTACAATTTGCATGCCATTTACGTACATTTACTGTTGAACTGATAATCTTTGTGTTGGTAGCATGGTTTTAGCAAAATTAAATAGCATTTAAGTGGCATATTTGTCAACGAAATAATTATTTGGTGCCGACTATACCGTTAGCCTATTTTTATTATTATAAGAGCGAGGATTACGTCCAGGATTGCTGTCATGTGCACTACATAGCCAGATCTCAGTATGATGAGTGATATTTGAATGTATGAGATGATTGTGTGAGGAAAGTCAGAGGTGGATACACGACAAGTAATAAACGTCATCTCCTGAATGAAGGGAATCATTATAGTGTTTTTATTTCTTTGAAGTTTATATGCAATCATTCAGGCATCTTGAAAGACATAGATAGATTCATTTTTCACATACCACTTGCTTCCTCTGATTGCTTTCACAAGAAACCTGAGAAAGGTTGTCTTGGTTTCCTGCTGTGAGTGCAGGTAGAAATAAAGCCGGGGCGAGAATGTCGAAATGGTTGGATGCTCTCTATTTCCTGATATAATTATTATAACCAGCTCTCTCACCTCATTCTTTTTCATTTTTTGTTTGATGTCAGTGACTGTATTTTTCTCAGCTCTCTAGATTATATCGCTCATTACGTGATTCCTGCACTCGCTGTTTCCTCGTCCTTCCACAGCGGTGGCTCTCATTCTTTCCGCTATATCCTAAATGCCAAGCCAACACTGGCAGTTAGTTCCCCCTTACTGAAATCATACAGGTACTCATTGATTCTTAGGTCTCGCCCACCCTCGCATACCAGACTCGCTACGCCCCTGCTCAGGATATACCTTCAATTATTTGAAAGAATTTACCTTCCGAGAGAGTCACCTCTGCAGTATCGTCTCACAGGCTGGTGGCCACGCGTACACACGCGCACGCCAATCCTGCCTCCTTCCCCACCCCGCCTCTCTCAACATGGTTGGAATACTGATGGAAACCACCCTAGAAAAAAAAAAAGAGCGCGGTCTTTTGAGGTGCGGCGGTTTGAGTAGAGCTGGTGTAGGTATGTGCCAGTGGCTTAAACTTCGTAGTACTCACACTTCTGGTGATTCCTGTACTTTGTTACACCCCAAGTGGCGGAAAAGGTTGCTTTGAGTCAAAGCAAAGGGATGGCACGTGTGGAGAAATGATGTATACATGCATAACGGGGCCGGGCTCCTTCCTCTGAGAGAGTGAGCAAGGTCTAAATATCACAGGCCCGACTTGACTGGCACGTAGGTTGTGATTGACAGATATTACCTCCTCTGATGGGTAATTAACCCTTGTGGCTGCAGAGGGACTTGCGGCTGAAGGGATATCTCTGTGGAAGTTGTTCTTCCCGCCGATGTATGTGTGTGGGTGAACATGAGTGTTTCTTGGATATACATTGCATAAGGACACTGGTGTTTATCCAAATCAGTGAGTAATCTGTGAACAGTAAACGAGGAGTTCAACAATAATGTGACTGCTGTTTCCTGTCTTTGAATTCTGTGGCTATTCTACTATCTTTGGACTAGACGTTCTCCTCCAGAATCATCGGAAGTGAGATAATTTTAGTCTTCGGTATTATTACATAGTGTGCTAATGTGTCTGTTGAGTTACCGTTCTTGTACTTATCTGACGATGGTTTGAGCTGCAGTCATAGCAATCAGTATAGTTTGACTGACATTAGTTCTGTTTTTGTTATCACCTAGGCAAGATGAGAAATGTTTGCCAAGTGAATATTGGCATAGTGACTCTGATTCACCAAAGGTCAGGACGCTGACAATTTAACCGAGTAATAAATAAATAAAAATACTCACGTCAGATATGAGAATGTTCATCAATTGTTCAGACCAGTGGCTTTCGCGTGATGAAAATCTTCAACATGGTAAAGAACATTTTCTCCTCTCATTAGCATCTTTTTTTATCTTCTGTTCTTTTCTCTGCCAGGATCAGCGGCACGGAACTACCGCACTGATTGTGGAAAATATAAAGGTCTAGATCTAATTTACTGAATAGGAATCAACAACGTGAGAAACTGAATGGGACACAGTATTTGAAAAGTGCGACGGTTTTGATGATTGGGAAGTTAATTCGTGGAGAGGAATTTCTCTCATTCTTCAGATTTTACAGAAAATTAAGAATTCCGTGAAATAATAATAATAGTATTCCAGTAGTAATGGCTTAATCATCAGGTGACATCGGAAAAGAGAGACCAAGATCGTAATTAAAGTTGAAATGTATTGAAAATTTCAAATTGATGGGTCTTCTAGATCTAGTAGGCTACAAATTTCTCTCAACACTGCTGCCTGTGTGCGCTGCTCTCCTGTCAGAACTGACTTCCCGTGTAGATCTCTAATCTTGCAGTTGATGTACTTCCGATAACTCTGGAATGCCACCTGATTATCTTTCCTGACTGGGATGTTTTCCATCTATCCCGCACTTTGTGTCGGCTTGTCTTGAAATGAAAAATAGCAAAAATATTCAGGACAACATTATGTTCGATGTCGTAATGTGGAACATTTGGTTCAAAGTTGACTTCAACGTTTTTTGTTGTTGTTGTTGTTTTTTTCTACTACTGCACTTAGCAAGAACCAGCTGACTTTATAGTAGAGCACAAGAAAGGAGAGTGTGTTGTCTCTGAGCTATACTATAAAATTTAACCCAGTTTTATTGTAATTATTGTATTTAATCTTCACTTTTTTTTTTATCTCCATTGAAGTAAATCTAATCTCCTTATCCACATACTATGACAAATCTGTAGTATTCCCCAAGTGACTGGAACCCCACTCTTTGATTACAACGTCTTTGCACAATGACAATAACATCAGTGGAGTTGAGACTCGATGTCATTCTTATGTCAATTTCTGAGACTTACCAGTCTAGCACAGTATGAAAAATGAGAGCGGCTGTCATATTCGTTGAACTGCACATAGTGGGAAAGATTCCACTTTTTTGGACATTGATCTCAGCATTCTGATTGTGGATTTTGATCAAACTCTTCACCTGTCATTCATTGACTACAAACTATAGTCATTTCCTTTGAGGCACCCAAAATAACCACAGATATCACAAGCAGGTATCAAATCTCGAGATGGATAGATGGTCCATGTATCAGATACGACGGGACAACCCCCAGCAATGGTATCACTACACATGTCCGACCACAAACAAGGTAGGAGAGTGATTAGATATTCCCATCTTTCTCATTTCATCAGGTCATTTTGTCAACATAATCCTATTAACCCAAGAATCGGACATTCTGAGTGAAAGAGACTATCGACGATGCTCAATCACTATGGCTTACGTCAGACTTATTTGTATTATGCACGGGTATCTCATGGTAGTCCTAAAGATGAGAGCTATTGGACAGTGTCTAAACTCAAATGTGCCAATAGAATTATGTTTTAATTCCATAAGCCTTAATGACATCATTCTTCAACTGCCTTTTGCTAAAGGCAGCTTTCATTTGCCCTACAATATATTAAAAAGGCGGAGAATGACTCGTGCCGTAATCCTAGAAAGTTAAACTCATGTGAATTATTTAGTGCATTCCTATCCTTCTCACCCCTGTATAAATTCATTTCTCAAAGTTATCTTACTGAGTCAGGGTATTTGCTTAGTAGATAAATCTAATTGAAAAATTGAATCCATTTCTGTTTATCTCGTATAACAATCTTTCCATGATCACTGCCAAACCGTACCAAGCTATACCATCCTGATCGGGGACATAGAGTGTACTAGATTACTGTATCGCTGTGTTCAGAATTCAGATTTTACAGCTACACGAGAAAATATCTTCCCTTCTTAGCTCTTTCAGTATCTGTTCCAGTATTATCGTCTTGTCGACGTGTAGATTTTTATCGGACATATTATACCTGTCTGATGGTTGATTCTCTTGTCTATCTCAACTAGAAACACATGTGGTTGGCAAAGAGGTGGGTTATTCTTAGTTCGACTTGTCACGGGAAGATTGCAAGCAGCAATAAAACTTACCATTATCTTTTCCCCGGGCTCACATGAGCACATTTACAAAAATGCCTACTCAATCCACACGGAGACTCACAGTTTAGCTAGAATGTCACACACAGCCGTCCTCATATCAGACTCCCATTGCTTCCCCCACTCTTTCCCTATCTATCTATCTGCCGCCCTATTTATCTACCTGTCTACCTACCCAGCTACCTGTCTATCTATCTATCTATCTATCTATCTATCTATCTATCTA
Source organism: Peronia verruculata (assembly GCA_038406235.1). NCBI lineage: Eukaryota > Metazoa > Mollusca > Gastropoda > Systellommatophora > Onchidiidae > Peronia > Peronia verruculata. Next base: position 16,271 of record JBCAUA010583633.1, read on the forward strand.
TCTATCTATCTATCTATCTATCTATCTATC
>JBCAUA010583743.1:0-16299 GCA_038406235.1 Peronia verruculata
TTAGCAAGAGAATTCTCTCTTCATTTCTTATACACGGACAAAATGCTGCTCAAAAGAAACATAAACTCTCTCAATAATTCAGGTCAGTCACTCTTAAGTTACATCACTTTCCACCATATCCCACATACTTTCATATCCACTAACAGTACTTGATTTAATAAGACCTGAACAAAAAAAAAAAAAAAATAAATCAGAAGACATCTTTATATATATCACCTTTTTTCTAAAGAGTGGACAAAATGATCTGCCCATGAAGAACGTGCCATATAGTTCTCTTAGTCTTAGCTTTTTCTTCCACCATTTTATTATAATACTTAGGGTTTCTTATAAATCTCTTCATTCCATTGATATTGAAACTGCATCAAATTCAGAGTGAACTACTGAGTATTGTTTGTGACAATATCAAGACATACAATTTAAGAATTTGACAAATTCAGAGAGCCTGCCAGTGCGAAAAAAAAAAAAGTTCTGTTCAAAGGCTCAACATGTATGAATCCAGAACTTACGTTACTTATCAAATCAAAGTCTCCACATTTTCTCCAATGCTAGTCTACATGGGATGTACCCCTGGAAAGAACACCCCGTTTTCTTTTTAATTTCTACACCCTCACTCAAATACTAAATAGATAGGTAGAATCTGAATTAAGTTTAAATTTATCTGAAAAGCATGAAAAGAAAAACAAAACAGTAATAACAATAAAGATGTATATATCTAGGGATAAGATGAGCATAAATTGTCAAACCTTGGCTTTGTAGTTTGCCACCAGTGATTCCCTTTGATTTCCTTGGTGATCTGCGCACAGGTGTATCACTCCTGACTGCAGTGAGAAGAGATGATGGTTTCTTTTGGCCCCAAACTGTGAAGTCTGATTCTGCCTTACTGTGGGAAGTCACAGATTGACTGTGGCGCTTGCTCAAACTGTCAGAGTGTTTAGAAACATTCTGGCTATTCAGCGACAACCTCTTTGAAAGGACTCTGTTACTTTGACTGGAATGGAGAGACTGGTCACGTGACTCGGAGGAATGTCTTCTTTGAGAACTTGTCCCTATGAGCGAGAGTTCAGGTGTTGATATGCTTGTGTTTAATGAAGATCGTCTTTGGGGACTTCGAGAGCGAGCTGCTGGCTGTTTGAAAAGATTCTCAACTGGACTTGACTTACAAGCCCGAGTACTGAGAGAAAATACATAGTAGTTATACAATCAACAAAACATATAACATATGATTCACGGGATGAAAAAAATTGGTACTGGTCTATTTGTAAGGGGAAAAATTATCATCAGACTTAAATAATTGAAATCATGCATATCTCACCTTCAGTAACAAACCTGTTTCTCTGTTTCTTTCCATAAGACTTTTTAAAAGAAAGTACACAAGCAGTGAGACAATGTACCTGTCTCCCTGATACATAAGACTGTAAGGCTATGTACCGGCCTCCCCTTGAGTCACACTAGCTAGATTCTAGATCTTGCAATATGTGGACAGCAAGATAAAAAATGTCAGCAAGTCACATCTTGACAGTCGCCATTTTGGAAATAATTTGTTTGGTCAATTAGCTAGAAATAATTTCAGCCATTTGTCTTTCTTTCCTGCTAACTTGGTGGTTGTTGTCAAAGCCATTTGTTTTTTAGTTGCTTTGTTTTGTTGTGATTTGTTTTGTTATGTTTTTCTATTCATTAACTGTGATGAAAAAAAAAAAAAAAAATCACAAGAAAATTTAACAGTGTTCAATCTAAACCAAAGTTTTGAGTCAAAGTTCACAATCAAGACTTACCAGATAGCAAACGACTTCAAAGCCCATTTTTTTTTTCCCTAGTCAAATATAGCATCAAAAAAGTGGTGGCCAAACATAACAGGTAGTCAGGAAAAACAAAAACAAACAAAAAAACTGCGTGGGTAAGAGGACACTATTTCACTCCTACAATGAACTTCATAGTGCAGCTGAGCAGTTTCAGAAACAAAAATCTGTGAACCTATGCAAGAAAGAGTGTCGCACCATAACAGCTGCTGCTAAAAAGTGTCCCAAAAAGAATTTTAAAACAGAACTAAAATATACCGAAATTATATATGCATGCATGCACCACGGCAAATACCGGTCGAATGTTCACACCGGAGAAAGACCTCAACAGACCTCCTCATAATCATACATCTTGGTAAATGTAGAGGGGTCAGTACATAGCCTTGATTTCTGTATCGGTCTCCCCGGCACATAGCCACGTTGTCTTCTGTACCGGGGAGACTGGTACATAGCCTCATTTCTTCTATACCAGGGAGCCCATCCATTTGCGTGACTTTTGCAGGATGAAAAGATAAATTACTAGGTACATTGCATGGCTGATATTCTAATCACCACTTAAAATGAATTTGCACACTACAGAATGACTGCAATGTTTGACTCAATTCTGTTCTTATGATATACATGTAATTTCAGCAAAAACAAAACATTGAAAGGTATTTTATTCTCTTGGTTAAAATTGTATGCAATGCAGAGTGTAGAAGCAAATTATATAACTGCCCTATGGCATTCCCAATGCCAACCTGGATAATATCCCAGGTAAACTTAAGTTGCATCATTCCTTTACTACTATGCTGGCATAATTCCCAATATAAAAACTCTATATACCTGTGCAAACTGTCAGAGCGACAGCGTGTCATCAAATGTTGTGATGATGCAGATTTTCGAGGTGAACACCGCACTGGAGATATCCTTTTTAGTTGGGGCTTACTTTTTATGGGAGAGACAAATGAACTGCGAGTGTCTTGGAAATATCCCTTGTCCCTGAGTTTCGAATATTTCTTTTCTAACAGCCAGTCATTCTCACCATTGTAATAGCTGGACAAAGAAGACACCAAAACCGTGATTTAGATGAAAATAAATCATTTACTGCTGCCAGTAATGAATATGTTTTAAACTGTGAAAGGGGAATTTTCCATGGCTATTAACTCCTTCACTATGCAGGGGTTTCACCAATTTTTACTATAGTAAATATTTGGGCTCTCGTTCCAGTTTTCTAAGGGGTTTTCATCATGTTGTGGTTGTGTTCTTTGATTGGGTATAGCAGCATAATTGATAAAGCTAACTATGTAAAGTTGTATAGTTTATGAAAGACAAAATAATGAACTTATTACCTTCCTCTAACACTTCAGTCAAAAACTGCTTGAGTTTGTCACAGAATGTAAGGATTTTTTTCCATGAAACAATTTTGTACTAACTTCCTGAAAATTAGCTTTCATTTTTTTATTTATTTATTTCCTAATTGCAAAATTTACTTCAAATTCTTGGGGAACACGATATTAAATCCACATCCAGAATAATTTTAAGTAAAAATACTGATGTAGATATGTATTAAATTGTTTCTAGCAGTTCTGCTATATAGCCTGAGGAGATGTGCAAGAAAGGTTCACGTCAGTACATACTAGACATCATGGTACTGCAAAAGCTGACTGTGCGGCCATGAAACATTCAAATCAGGCTGACTTTCCACTCGACACAAACTTCGACCTTTCTGAAATTTAAGAAAAACCTTTATATCTAATCATTACCTGTGAAAACATATGACCTATTATTTTTATTTTATCATTTGTTTAATCTAGTTCTTCCATGTGTCTGAAGGAATAGGCCTACAAGAATTATCTCGACAAACCATGTTAATATTAACTGCACTGTGAAATCTTATATATTAGAATGGCTCCAAACATGTATTACATCAGTGATAAAGGGCACCAAATTGTTCAGATTCACTGAATTGTCTTTGTGACATAAAATTGGTAAATTGTTTCAAATCCATCCTACTTTTATGTCTTTGAACAAAAGCATCTCATGAGCATGTAAATGCTTGTATCTGAAAGCAGACATTGGTAATATCAACATGTGAAAATGTCAATCTCTATATGAAATAATTCAGAAATAGACACTGGTTGGTAGTTATAATCCTAGGAGGTATGCTTGTTCAAATCCACAATAAGCTTCCCGCACAATTATTAATTCCACCATTGGTTACAGATGCAGATACAGATTAGTAAGTTAAATAGATACATCTCTTTTCCAGTGACTTACCAGTTTAACAGGACTCACAGGTAAAGTGATGTGACTTCCATCGCGATTAAAGAGCTGGAGAACATCGGCCACATCAAAGTCTATGGAATCTGTGAGAGTAGACAAAACAAGACACATGACACAATGTACACTGAAGACTTAGGTTGCACATGGCAACAGCATGACAAAATAAACAACATAAACGTATTAAATTTAACAAAGAGAACATATAGCAGCCCTAGAGCAAAACAAAAGAATTTCTAATTCACACATTGGCTATGTAGCTCAATGACAGCTATGGATTTCTCTTGATTTTATTGTCCCAATTCCAATCTCAGCTCAACACACACACAAACTACTGAGCCTACCTTCATTCGATACAGTCAAATACACTTAAACAGAACCCTTTTCAGGGGTAAAACTTACTCAACTGCCTTTTTTACGACTGAAGCATTATCAGTCCTCTTCTGAGCTGAACCCCACTCATCATTCTTTTCAGGGCTAAAACTGACATCATGCTACCCCTACTTTTCTTTACATTATTTTTGCTTTAAAGACAGTCCTTATCAGTGCTAGCAATCCAATTAAACGAGAGGACTTGAATTTATTATGACAAATGCAAAGTTTGGGAGGCATGGCGCGGGTTCTTTACAAAGGGAAATAATCTTATAATAAAATAATTAAAATAGTGCCTCATTAGTCACTCAGAAATTAATCTGGAACTGGAAGATGAATTCTATTTAACTGAACCCATTAGGTTGGTCCCAGCAAATTCGATTTCAGCGGACTGACTGTATATGACTGAGCTTTCTGGGCTTTGTCTGAAGTATGCCACACAAACTAACCATACTCACAGTTTTCATTGGTCTTATCTTACTATGTCTTATAAAATACCATGACCTAATGGTGGCCAGAACATAACTTAAGTTCCATTGCAGCAATGTTGAGAAAAATGGTCCCACTCAAGGCAAAATCAACTGATTCCTATTTGGTTTTGTAAAGCAAAACTTGAGGAATTAAGGCAATTCCTTTGTAAGTAAGGTAAGGAGGATCCTGTTGTATCCATGACTATTATTAGTGCCCCTATAATAATTAGTACATGTAGTTCTATTCAATATTAACATTTAGGGTGTGTGTGTGGGGGGGGGAAGAAGGGGGGTTGTACTGAGAGTAAGGTTTTTTCCTTTAGCTTCAAATTCAGATTAGAGGAAGTGCGGAAAAAAAAATATTGTTTTTGTATGAAGTTGCCAGGACAATACCACTATCTTGGATTTTGTCTTAAAAATTAACCATTTTCAAAAGCCTAAGGCTCCCTGAGTATTCAATATAATCATTTGGAATTTATCATAGTAATTACATAGCTCTTTATTTAAAACAACCCATTTTTTATTTTTGGTTATATGCCATACAATTTTTTGTCACAAATTTTTGAAATATGTTAGCGGACAGATGTATTTATTTCACAATTTTAGGCCAATTTCCCTCCCAAAACATGGACAAAATTTAGAAAAAGGGATGAGCATATTGAAACACATCCTATGAAGAATATATATTCCAAATTTTAAGTCAACTGTTTCACAAATAAAAAAGTCTTACAGAAAAAAAGTGAAAAAAAAACAACAAACAAACCAACAAACAAATTAGGCATTTTGAGAAAATTACAAGTGAATTTTAATACTCTTTCTATACAGTCTCTTGGACGGGCTGTGTTGCTGTTTTGTTTTGGAGCATAAGGTAGATGTTTTAGGCCCCAACCAATATTTTTCTTATATAAGAAGAGGTCAATGTGTCCAAAAATAGCAAAAACCCAATTTTGATAATAAAAAATCATATTTTCAGACCTGCATCCCCCCCCCCCTAACCTTAAAAGAATAAACACACTGGCCAATGAACAATCATAATAAAGGGTATTTATGTACACATAACATAATAGTTTTATGTTACAGTTATTTATTGACCACGGTTGTGGACAGCTGAGATAACCACCACTACAGGAGGTTGAAACGCTTATAAAAACCATAACCATAATCATAATTAACCGAGTCCATGGAAGCATGCTATGTAAAAGAGAGAATATATATAATAATTTTTAATAACAGAATGCACTTACTTTTCTTCTTCTCTAACTCTGCGAGTGACATAGGTGACACTGCTGATAGGCTGTCCACAGATGGAAAACTTAGCAAGGACTTCCTCTGTTCATCTGTGGCATCCAGTACAAGTTTGTCTGGAAACTTGGACAGATCTAGGCTTGCCTCTGTCAGAAAGAAAAATATTGCCTTCCTCAGGAAGTGTAAAGGCAACAAACAGGCTACTGCTACTTCAAAAACCTGCACAATATAAAGATAAACGAATATCCATCCAAAAATAATAAAACCTTGAAAAAACAATAGAAGGTTATTTGCACAATAAAAATAATTATTCACTTCTCGCTTTACATATGTTTCAGTCACATTCTATAACCCAGAGAAGAGGAAACAGTAAAACTGAAAAGTTTGAACTTTCCACTAGATCAAACAAATTTTTTGTCAACTTGATTTCTAGCATTTTGCTGAAATTTTTTACAATCATTTTTTTTTTTTTTCAACTCTTCATGTATCTTTCACAAATACTCTTCATGTATCTTTCACAAATAGCTTTTAGTGATTATTATATTTTTTCGAATTATGATTTTTACTGCATTATTATTGTTCTTATTATTTCTTATTTTGATTTGACAGAACTTGAAGAACATTATTACCTGATATCCACTGTATATTATGTTGAGGGCAATCTGAGTTGGTTTCCAAGTACTCCTTTAAACTGATGCTGTCCTTAAAAATAGCAGATATAATGTCACTCTGAGTATCAACTGCTGACGTTGCCAATTCAGATGTCTCAACCTGACCTGAAATATCAATTTTGTAGAGGCCAAGCACAGATATTTATGTCATGCAACAAGTATCGCTAAATCATTGCAGAAAAAAAAAAATCACGCAAATTAGTCAAAGAACATAATTAATTAGTAGCTATTACTAAATTTTAACAGAAATGCTAAATGCAGGCTGGAGTTCCAATATGTTGATTCTGCCAATTGTCATAAATCTAACTGTGGACTGCATTTCAAATACTAACCTCAAACTTATAATTATTATAAATAAACTGAGTTTTTCTCTTGCTCGATAAATTTCCTGTAACAGTTTCTGCTATACGATAAATAATACTCAGTTAAAAATATTTTATTGAGTCAAGCTTGAAAAGGCTAGAGTTTAAACTGGATAGTAGCTAATAATAATAAGTCAAAATATTTTCACACATTACCTTGATAGTTTTGATTTGAATGTCTCTGATTTTCCAGGAGCAGATCCAACATGAGGCTAAATTTCTCTCTCTGCAAGGGAATTAAAAAATTTTGTGAAGTACAGTACCAGTACATGTTTTTAAATATTATATTTTAGTAATTTAGATTATCATGCTTCCTTACAGTACAAAATTGTGCATTTATAAATCTTCCGACCATAATTTTTCAATAGCTACTGAATTATTGCCATTTAGTATATTCTTTTCTTTGAAATAATTATTCAAATAAAGTGATGTCTGCCTACGAACTCGCTGCTTAAGAGTCCATCCACCTAAGATGCCTCTACTGCAAAACAGAAGTTTTTTACTACAATTTATCTACATGTACATAAAAACCCATTGTCTGTGAAAAAAGTCCACTTAAGAGTCTGGAGTTGGGCCAGGAGGTTTGAGTACTCATGGTATGATATATCATATCAGAACGCCCATTTGACAAAAACATATACACATACAGTAGAATGCAACAGGCATAGAGGGAACAGTGACACTCAGAGGGGAAGACAGGGAATGTACATCAGGATAGCATAATTGGTGACCACATTAATTAGTTTGAAACCATTCATTTCTTTTCTTTGTTTACCAACACTTGGGGGAGAGTCTGTTATTGGTTCTGAGTATGAGAAAGAATAAGTTTTGCATCCTGGTTGTCAATTTTAACAGTAAACTCCAGTTAGTCCAGCTCATTTTAAACACAGGCTGAGTCACTCATGTAATTATCCATAAAGCAACATACCTGTATCATATTTTCATTCAACAATGACACTGTCCGTGAAAATCCACTTGATATTTGAAAGAAATCAGACATAAATCAACATGACCAGGTTCTATGACTTACACTAATGGTAACGATGAACTAATTTTTGCAGTCAAGACAGTAGCTAGATGGGTTGCATAATCTTTCATTCTGGCTAAGAGCCCAACTGCCTAAGATCCTGCTTGGCTTGTCTCACAATGACCAGGTTCTCAACCTGAGACCACTCTATTTCTAAAACTGACACTTTTTTATTTCAACATAGTGATTTTCTCACAATATTAATTAACAAACTTCCGCAGAAGGCAACACGTAATCTTGCATCGAAAAGCATTTAAAACTCATCTATTCTACCTTTTCTAATAGCAATATATTTGCACTGTCTATCTGCATTCTTTCTTCTTCTCTGCTCCTCTGTCTGGAAGAATATCTCTGTGCCTTGATTTGATCCTCTAGAATTTGAAAGACTTCACGGTTGAACTGATGGGGTGAGAGCAAAACTCGAGCTTGGATACGTTGTGGCATTGATAAGTTCTTGGTGTTGGGGAGCAATAGTAGATACAAATATTCTGCATCCTCAGCCAAATTTTCCTCAGACTCTTAAAAAAAAAAAAAAAGGAATAAAGGAGAATCTATCCACAGATATATGGATTTTAAAAATAAAGAAAATGTAAAATGCAATGTTTGTATAATAGCTCTGATGATTAACAACATTCATAGGCAACGATCAAAATCTACTTCTGTACTGATTTTATAATGTAATTTTTTAATAAACAAAAATCATAGAGAAGAATTTTCACAAAGGTAAACTCAGGAAAGACTTTTTACTCGTGTTTGGTCAAATTTAAATGTCTCTATATCTACTGGTTTATTTACTCATATTTCTGAATTACCTGTTTCACAAATTATCATTCAGCTGAATGAACATAACAAACAAATCACGAATAAAACATTGAAACAATCATCTGTATCTCAAATTCAAATTTTTTCAATATGCAATGAAAACTAGTGACAAGACATAAGTATCCTTCCAATAACCCAGATTACTGAAAATCATAAAAATTAGGAGAGTAAATTGCACAAAGATTGTTAAATTCCCAGTCATGCTAGGAATGGTTTAGAAATCCTTGCTTAGAGACATGAACTGAATACTTAATTTTTCTTTATTTGTTTTCAATCCATCAAAAACTGAAACAATTAAAAAAAAAAAAATGAATCATAGATCCTACAAAAAAAGCCGATGACTTCTAGATTAGATGACAGTAGACATATAACATTTGAACTTACTCATCGATATCCTGCTGACAGTCAATCATCTATGTACACAGACAAGATAATTTAAAAGGCAAATGATGTGAATCACTGATTCATTAGTAAAGAGATAAAAACATGGAAAAGATCATCACCTTTCAAATACTGGTAATCTGCTATTATCTGTTCTTTCCATGCAGCAGTACTGCGATTTGATGTGTTTCCACATACTGGAATCTTTGTACAATCTGGATAGATTTGAAGACGTGCCAGCAAACCAGTCTGTTCAAGTAAACAACCAAAAATTAAAGGCACATTTTGTGGAGTTGCGTTCTATAAACCTTTTTCAACCTCCTGGTGGAGGTTATATCGATTTTGCAGAGTGAGTATCAAGACAGCAATATCATTACTAAATAACTGATAGTTCTAAGTAAGGTTTACATATCAACAAAAAATTACTGAACTCTTAATCTTTTCTCCATGTATTTCATAAAGAAATATAGACTTTGCTCCAAGTTGAACTGCACAGACCTTAAAAAAAGCCAGTGTATATCATTAAAAAAAAAAAAAAATTTTTTTTAAAGCTTATATACAATGTTTACCACTTGATGCGTGAATCATGATCTGATTGACAAGTAGGAGCAGTGAGCATAGTACAAAGATTTATTTACACAAGATTGGACAAAACATATTTATCAGAGCTGCCAGCTGATTTATTACAACAAAGCCTGAAAAAATTTCAGACATGCCCAATCTATGGATATGTCTATTTAATATGATTAGCATGAACATCAGCGTCAAATTATTTTCCACACTAATTGTCTAATTCTAGTCCATCTTTTTTTTCTTAAAGATCTAATGATGAATGATTTTTTGAGATCCAAACCTCATTCTTTACTACCTCTATCTTTTCTCCTCACTGAAAACTCTCACCTGGAGCTGGTCCTGAATATAGGTGATAAGGCTCTTTGAATGGAACAAATTTGCAGATCTGCTAGGTGTTAAGGAAATATAAAATTTGAAATATTACATTGAACATGTAAGTTAAAGTTTCATTGATAGAGAATTATGTCATAGAGAATCTAAAATCTAATCAGCAGAAATTAAGGTTGTATATGAAGTGGACTGGCATAGGCAAATGTATCCTCTCTCCACCAAATGAAGGAAATTAAGGGATTAGGATTACTGTATGCATTTATAGCACAAGATTATATCACACAGGCATGTCTAAATTTCAGTTTCACAGCTTGAACGATTGTAAGGAATCCTTCAGACCCTTGTTACCTCAACATCCTATTACTTATGTTAGTGTGACAACATTTTATTTCCATCTGCAAGGCCCAGTTTGCCAGAGATGACTGGTATATGACTTAATGTCTGTCCAGTACACATTTTGTAAAACAACAGACAACTGAGTTAGTGATGCTTTCAATGATATTCTGTTCTTTCATTAGCCTTAGGTCAAGTGCAGATTTGAACAGCTCAGCATGCTAAAATACAACATAAAAGGATACAACTCTAATTTCCAAGTGTCCAGTAAATACAGAGGGAAAGTTCTCAGATCCACTTCCTGTAAAATTTCCAAAGTCTTGCCACATACTATTCTGATACTTGATAGTGCCACTGACTGTTCTGTGGATGTCTTGCCTCTCAGCTGGTAAAAACACAAAAAGAGAATGATTTCCTTCACTACAAGTACTGTTATGATGCAGCCAACATTATGTATATATATATATATGAAACAATGAAAGAAAAATATTTCTTCATATGTGGGGAATATTTTACCTTCTTTTTGCTAGATTCATGAGTTTGCCGACCCTTATTTTGAAGTTTCTGCTGCAGCTTCTGATCCCAATTTTCAGCTTCCAGCGAAAGTCCATAAAACGTGTGGCTTATGTTTTCCTTGCAAGTAAAATAAAAATGTCATATTTAATATTCAAGAGGTGTAATTCATACTTTGATTGAAAATTATGATAGCAAAAAAAGACAGTTAGATGATAAAATACATGGATATAAAGAGCAATTCATGCTCTGCTGTTTTAAAAGAAGTCTATAATTCTCTTCAAAGACAAGTAAAGCATCTTGAAAGTTGCAGAGCATGTTAACATGTTAATGTGAAAATGGGTGAATTTATGCTACAAATCTGGAAAATAATAGTAAGTAATTATTTTACACTTTATTCATCATCAGAAACTGTTTATCAAAGACAGAAAATCAATAATTTCACTGTCTATTTAAATTCAAATTGCTCACTATGGGCTGAAACACCTACTGATCCTCCACTATTGCACAGATAAATGACATGTATATTCTTCAGTAATACTAATATATCAGATATGGTTCAATTTCTCCCACCTTCTCAAACACATCCTATAAAAACAGTAGCCTTGTCATACAATAAGACAGACTAATGAACAAATCATTTGTAAAGTAAATTTTGCACACAATTAAGCAGCAACATGCTAATTTACCATACAGTCTTTTATAGAAACTCTGCCTGTCCAGCTGTGGCAAGGAATTTCAACTTCATCTATACAGTCCACTACCCGACAATGTGCAAACTCTGTCAGCTGATCTGCTTGTGGGGTCAGCTCCTGTCCTTGCTTTATGACTGCAATGTGCCCATTGTGCCATACAACCAATCGTCTCAATGCACCAGCCACGGATACAAAGCTATGTCACACAGGAATAACAAAAGCATTTACATTTCCAAAATGAGTATAATATGAACCTATAATCTGAATCTTGGACTGATACTCTTGTGGTTGTGCTTACCATTTTGATTCCTTTTATCCTCTTATTTCTGTCTATTCCATAAGTCCACTTTTCATCGGGAAGGATGAGCCTTGAAGATCTTTTTCTTTTCTAATACTGGCCTGAGGTGATTCAAATCATGATAACACAGGCTCTTACATTTCTATTCAAATTCTAAAAAAACTTTGCAGATATGATTTTTAGTCCACTGCCTAAATATTGTCTGTGATTTTTTAAACTCCCAATTTTTCTTATCATGAATTGTCAAATTCTATAACTAGTGAAATAAAACAAATTTTCTGATCTTTAACTGGAAGAATTTAATTTTCTGAGAAACTATGTTAAATATTTGAAAGCTAATTTTTTTTATATCAGTATAAAAGGAAGGTTAGGTGAAGCCCATGAGAATTCAACTCAGTTAAAGTAAACTCTTGGTTAAAGTCAACCTGCTCCGGCAATCCCGTTTTTTTCCCCTCTAAATTTGATTACTCTTGCCTCTGATGTCAACCTTCAGAGGCAGAACTTACTTAAAGTCAACTCCAAATGGCCCATGCTGGCCGTCTGACAGCCATAAATTGTGAAGACAAAGAGAAAAAAAGTCAGACAGAGAGATAGAGACGCCTTGTTATGACGCACTATAGCTGTGGGCATGTCGATGTATTGAGAACATGCTTGGCTCTCTTCACCTGTATCGCATTGGCAGGGATACACAAAGACACACCCACACAATAGTTTCACACTTGCGCTCCTCGCCTTCTTGACCGTATTTGCAAGGCGGTGGATGGTCAGTACACCTGACCACTGACACGCAGTGACTGGCAATCTTCACTTGCCTTGCATTAGCGAGGATACACCAACACCTACTCCCACTCAGCTCTCTTCACCCTACTTGTTGACACTCACATTTAAAGACAGTGCAAACAGGCCCTGTGCCCGATTTAATTTCAGCCACGCCTTTAGATCATGTGATAATAACGAGATAGCCACCCAGGGGAAGATTGAAAAATGCATATTATTAAACTCTAATTATACATCATGACTGTCTTAGGACTAAAAGGCTTAAGAATAACAACAACAGTGATAAACTCTGGCTTCTCCTCACAATGTATGTTCATTCCTATATTCTATGCTCACAGTGATTAGTCAACCTTTTATTGTCAACTTTGTGATCAGAATGTCTGTAAGGGGCATAAACCAAAAATATACACAACAAATACTTTGACCCCTTGTGCTTACCAGAGATTGTGGCCCCTGAAACTGGATAAAGTCAACCTTGCTTAAAGTCAACGCTTATTCTCGTCCCCAAGACATTGACTTTAAGCAGATTCTTCTCAGACTGATAAATTAAAAGCGTCTAACAGTAACAGTTCACCAGGAGTCTTTGGATATTCTTTCCTGGTGTGCAGGTCCATGATCCTCTGCTTCCTTATCCTGCTGAGCTTTTTTCCAGGACTGTTATCGTGATTAATTTTTAAGGTCATTTCTGACATGACAATGGCCTTCATACTGAGCTTTGACTCTCTAATATTTTTCATTATGCACGTGATATCTAGTTTAACTATGCACAAGCTTCTAGTTTCCAACCGACATTCCTGAAATTTCACATAGCTATTTTGTATAATAATACATAAGAAATATGAAAAACTTTTGAAAAGCAATTTACAATATTTCATAAATTTTACCACAAAATGTTAAATTTAAAAAAACTTGAAAAATTACACAAAATTCGTAATGACAAAATCTTTGTATTATTTTATTCTATATTCATGGCAAATTGCATGTGACTGCTCCTGAAATAACAGAAGTAAGGTGCAAATTTGTCTGAAGGTAACACATTCTGAGATGGAATTTTGTATGGTCTTTAAGGTCTCAGAGAGTGAGGCAATACTCACCCTTGAGAAAGGCTCAAGAAATACAGTAGGTCATAATCAAGACTCCTATGCACCCTTAGTCTGTAACCAGCAAGGAATTGGTGATATAACATTCCATATAGAAACTGAAGAAGAAAGGCCTACAATTAGGAGGCCAGCAAGTTGCAGCAACCCACTGAATGACCATAGGTCAAACACATCAGAGCAATGTCCACTTTTTACACCAATATTTATGTTCAGAAAAAGCTGAACTTTTAAGAGAAAAGAAAAAATCCAAATTTGATTTCTAGAAGCAAAAACCTCATTCAGAACAAGGATCGCAGTGTTATTCCACTTTTAGTGGTTTTTTTTTTTTTAGACATCTCAGTGATACATGATCATTTCTGTTGAAACTTTCAAACTGCTGTAAAACTCATTTTCAGTGTGCTATTGTCAGATGTACTACCTGTTGGGACTTATGCTCTCCTTTAACAGTCTCATGAACAATAAAATGTGAAGGTCTGACTCTGTGAAAAGAATGGAAAACAACAGCCTTAATAGTGGATTCTCAGACTCAGCATCTGTCAGACATGTTAGTCAATGTAAAAATCATTCATGGCAACATTTTCAGCTTCAAACAAATTTCGTTTTTCATCACAGCATTCACCTATCACATCAAAATTCACCCTAGAGCCAATCAAATTTCAATCTACTATTGTACAATATCAAACTCTCCAGGTATGTAGTTGCTTTTCCAAAAATGTATACTGGAAACATGACACACGTACTAGCCACCATTAGACTCAAATTCATTATTATTATAAATAATGAAATTGAATATTCTATGATACAATCTCAAAGTAGAATACTCCCACATAATTCATAGAATCTATTTTGTTTCTTAATCATAAAATCCCAACCAAAATTTCAATCTGCAGAAAATGTTCAAAAGAGAAAAGAATAATCAGAAGGTTCTACAAAATGAATTTACCCAGATAAGGTAAAGAGTCAGCAGCTTCATGAAGGTTTGTAGCTAAATCATCCACTTTCCTTGAACCTGAGACATTCAATCTACTCACAAAAAGAGAGAGAGAGAGAGAGAAACAAGAAGGAGATTTATAAATAAATAACCAGAATTCCTCCATGAGTTTGTTGCACAGTAATAGTATTGATTAAGTCATTTTATACTTTGCAAATCAATTATCCACAAACAGAAAGAACATTAAAAAAAAAAAAAAATCAGTGTAGAAAAATATTTTTTTTTTATGGTCAATGAACAATTCACTAAAAATATGAGGTCTCCCAATTAAACTGTTGAGAGATCATAAATTTGAAATATACATTGTGTGTTATGTAGTTTTTACAAAAAATATACAATAGAATTGTGTCCAAAATTACAAGAAGCTGTAATACTGATAGATATATATAACAGATTTGCATCAGTTACCCTGACATACCCTTCATCTGCATTCTCTGGTGGATCAAGATTTAATGTGGCAGTTGTTTCTTCGACAGTCAGCCATCCTGTGGTATATTGCACTTCTAACACCTACACATGAAAAAGACATGAGAATATCACAATGATTGTCAGACACACAGTGTGACATAGATCTAATTCTCAGCATGGTCAGTGAGATCTACATAAAGTATTGTAGTAGAATGAGTAACATTAAAAATCATTGTAGCCAAAGTCATATTTTTCACACATGTATTAAATTTGTCATTATTCATAATGCAGGCTTTATCTGGTTTTGTAAATCAGCATTATGTGTGTGTTAGTGTCTGTGACGGATCTGTTAGATAATGAATACTTGTTAGTCAAACATCAAATTACCCAATAGATCTGGATCTACACCTTTTTAGATCTATTTAATAATTAAAATATATGAAAGAATAAACAAGCAAACATTAATTCAGCAGCTTTGACACATGATCATTATTATACTTATAGAATAAATATTTTCAGATTTTGCTGCTTGGACCATCAGACATCTCAAAGTAGCCCACCTTCTCATACTTTGAATTGACAGAGGTGACAGTGAGAACTTTGACCAAAATGTATGGATTCTTCGTGTGTGATACTTCCTGCTTAGGCAGGTTTTTCTCCACTTTCTGGATCCATTGGCAAGCTAGATTTCTTGTGATAACATCTGAAAATATGAAATTATGACTATGTAATGAAACATAAACTCATCACCAGTCACCAACATTAAAAAAGTGAATTGGATCTAGATCTATTTAATTATCAAAGTGGCTATTTTCCGGCGTCGCCCTGACAGAACAGCACTACGGTCCCTAGAGAATAGATGTTAGCGTTAGG
>JBCAUA010583854.1:0-16299 GCA_038406235.1 Peronia verruculata
GCTTAGTCGGAACAAACCTATTACCTGCAGAGCCGCCACTGGCTTCCAGTTTACATTCCCAGATCTGTCAAGAATCTGACACCTTTATTTTCCCTCTCTATCACGTAGCCGTCATACGTGGCCTTCTGTTCATCGGCATTCCCTTCTCTCTCTCCGTTGTTGTGTGGAGCGGAGCTGTATCAAGAAAGTGATACATTGTATTATGAAAATCGTGGAGAGTGGAGGTCGATCAGTGGGCTATAGCTGGGTGGGTGGATGGGTGGATGGGTGGATGGATGGATGAGTGGATGGATGGATGGATGGATGGATGTGGATGGATGACTGGATGGATGGAGAATAGATGGATGAATGGACGGATGGATGAATAGATGGATGAATGGATGGATGGAGAATAGATGAATGAGTGGATGAACGGATAGATGAATAGAGGGATGGATGGATGAATGAATGAATGGATAGATGGATGGATAGATTGATAGATGGATGGAAGAGATGG
The DNA here is from genome assembly GCA_038406235.1 of Peronia verruculata. Taxonomy (NCBI): domain Eukaryota; kingdom Metazoa; phylum Mollusca; class Gastropoda; order Systellommatophora; family Onchidiidae; genus Peronia; species Peronia verruculata. The sequence goes on from JBCAUA010583854.1 coordinate 497, forward strand.
ATGGTTGGGATGGATGGATGAATAGATGGATGAATGGATGGGATGAATTGATGGATTAATGGATGGACGGATGGATGGATAGATAAATGGATTAATGGAAGGAGGAATGGATGGATGGATGAATTAATGGATGGATGAATGGATGGAAGGATGGATGAGAAATGTCATGAAGAGGGCAAAAAGTTATATCAAGCAAATAAATGTGAAAATGTCAGCCAATTTTCGCAGTGCAAACCTTTCCAATTGACCACAACTAATAATTTTCTCTCTCTTTTCTTCAATTTCCCCACAGACGGCATTACAAAAGGGCTTAGTTATCACACTCAAACCGAAAGTGATTTTGGAGATGATTCTTGACCTGGGATCGTCCTCAAGTTAGATGAATAGAAAAAACGAAGTGACTATACTTCGGTCCCCCCGATAAATAGCGAATTGACAATACGTCAGTCCCGCTCATCGGATGTACATGTTAGTGTTAGGGTGGACTTGTGCTGGTCGAGGGTCTCATACATGTTAGTGTTAGGGAGGACCGTCACTCGCTCGTCGGACCTACATGTTAGCGTTAGGATGGACGCGCTGGTCGAGGGTCCCAGCAGGTTAAGCCAGCAGGATTATTTTATTATTTGGTATACTGGAGTGTCAGTCCGGGACCGGAGTATAGCCACGGCCTAAATTTAAATATCACTTTGTAGAAAACCTTATCCCAGGTTGAATTGCTCAGTTTTGTGAAAAACAAGAAAATGCCTTCGTAAGACCAGCTGCTGTTGCTTGTTCTCGATGCATTTTCCTTTGTCATTTATTCTCACCTGTTGTCTTTACAAGAGCTGGAAGTTCAGCTTCCCTTGTATTTGAAGAAAAGAAAAGAATGTAAAAATACACACCTCTGACTACGACTTCTTGTATTATCTCGTAGCTTTTGCTGTATTTAGTGTAGTTTACAAATTGAAACTGCAAGTGCATCATGGGCAAACAAGTGATAGGCATAAAACAATTAAAACCATTTGTGTGTTGTTTGTTTGTTTGTTTGTTTGTTTGTTTTAATCATCGTCAATAAATTTCGTTTGCAAGAACTATTAGTATGTGGCTCCAATAATTGCAATGAATGGGTTAGCGTGCAGCAATGTGACCTGAAATGCAACTGTTGCCAGGTTTGATTTTAAATCACCTAGTGACGCAACGCAACATAATTTTACATCGTTAGTTACATTGTTAAAACATTTTGTGTGTGATCATTATTGGTTGTTTATTCCTTTGAAATGAAGTCTCATTTTTTTTTTTTTTTTGTGCATTTGTTTACAATGTTTAATTGATGATCTATCGGGCTTTCATCGTCCACAGCCTTTGTTTGTCCTCCCAAACTCCGCGTCTTGTCTCTCTGCTTGTCTTTTTGTTTTTCATCTCCTATCAGTTTCTGTTTGTCAGCATGTCCTTCAGTCAATTTCCACCTCCTTTCCCATTTGTTTGTTTGTCTGTCTGTCTGTCTGTCTCTCTCTCCCTCCTCTGCCCCATTGTCTATTTCTCATCGCAACGCTTTTCTGTCAGTTTCATCCTCCTTTCCAATCTACTTGTCTGTCTCTCTCTCTCTCTTTCTCTTCTCTCTCTCTCCCCCTTTCCCCCATTGTCTATTCCTCAATTCAACGCTTTTTTTCCCCCTCTTTTTTTGTTTATTTCCAGATGCAGCATCTATTCAGGATCAGACAATTCTAGATTCAGCCCGTAACACTTGTTGTCCTCATCTGTTCACAGACGAAATCGGTATGTATGGCTAGATAATTCCTGTTGCAAAAGCGCGACAAGAGTAAGCTTTCCGCGGCGTCGTATGGATTGTCTTATGTCTATTTGTAAATCATTTCTCGTGTTATGGTGTCTTGTATGGGTTTGAAAATTATGAAAAAATTATGAAGTGCCACGTTGGCACGAATGGAGTGATATCCATGCTGAACTTTCATTACAAATTTCAATGTTCTTCTGCCCCAGGATATACTGGAGATTACGTTCTCATGTAAACATTATGAGAACATGCTTATCTTGATTAATGTTTCCCACCTCTCCCTACCCCCTTCCACCCCTTACTGTTCTTTGTTTTTATTTTGTTTAGTTTTCTATGAGACAGTGACTAATTTTGGCGTAAGCCTGTCATAACACGGTTGTAATATGCGTCTATATCCATTTCTGAATACATATTGAACAAATCGGTAGAGCCATAATGAGGGCATTGCCCAAGAAAACGGTAGATTTGGTGAAGCAAGGCGGAAGGTGTATTTTTCATTTAGCTCCCTCGGTGGTTCTCAACTACCATGGACTATATTTATGACATTAGCATCTGTTGCTGAGGTCTCACCATAGCAGGGAGGGCATACATAGCTGACAACTCATTATACCGCAGGTATCAGACCACCATTCAGCAGACATTGATCTTGTAGACAGACTGCCGTACAAACAAAAAAATAGACAAACAGAGAATTGGGTGGATGGACGAATAGGTGATGGATAGACAGATGGGTTGGTGAATGGATAGATGGCTGAGTGGGGAGGGAGGGAGAGAGTACGTAGGTAGATAGATTGGTAGGAAGGTAGACCAACTGGTTTTTCATTGTTATCGACGGCTGTCGACATAAAGTTTAAACGCACAGCATGAGTAGTATTCGTAGAATTTCGACAAAAGGTATGAGTTGTTTTTTTGTTTGTTTTTTTGTTCCTTTGTTTGTTTGTTGTTTTGCCCGGGGGAGGGGCTGTTATGAGAGACTTGGGAACTTTCAGACAAGAAGTGAGAGGTGATTTCATAAGAGTTAGAGCTTTGGAAAGTTTCAGAAATAAAAATATTGTCGTCATCATAACCCAGAGGATTCAGAGTTGATTAAAAACAATACTTTAAAGTTTGTGCATCTGTGGAGTTTTGCCGACTCCACAATTCACATGTAGTGGAAACGCAGTTGGCGTTTCATCAGTTACTATTTGTTCCACGAAACAATGAATTAAATGGGATAAAATAGGGTTTTGGATAATGGATAATGGGTGATGTATAATGGTATTGTGTTTCAGTGTACAGAAGAACACACAAAACACAAACAGACAAACCTCGAAACGGATCTATGTGTTTATTTATCTTATTCTGCATGATTCTTCTCATTTTTTCAAAAGTGTAAGCATTGTCAAAAGAAAGAAAAAATGAGTTCGGGGTTTCAGTTAATCTTTGTTTCTGAACGATTGCTTTACGTTCGGTGGATTGGAGCTATTTTGATGGTCTGTGGCGTAGAAGTTTGGTTAATAACACTGTTTGGTTGTCCGACTGCCTGTTCAAAGAGCGAAATTCAGGCACCGGGGGTTCACCAAAAGCGGCTTGATTGGACGTTAACAAGTCGCGCTGTGTTTGCTCACCAGTTAACTGCTGGTTTTACACACTCACCAGCCTGATCGTAATCCCATGGCCTGACCTCATCACCATTTATTTATTTTCATTGACCGTCAGTCGGTGCGACATTATTTCAGCCAGCTAAAATTACTTTTCTTTCCCAAATGCTAAAGGTAAAAACACAAATACTGTATGGTAAAGAAAAAAAGAAAAAAATCATTTTCTCTTGTTGTTTGAAAATGATTAAGAGGATCTCAAAAAAAGTATTTTCTGTCCCATGATGAGTTTTTCATAATTGTGTTACTCGTGTTTCGAATAAAGAGGGAAAAGGTGATTTGTTCCTTCTTTACATTGGCTGTGTTATACTCTTGTACCGAGCCGGGGGGGAAGTAGCTTGACCGCGGTCAAAATAGCTAGTTGTCGGCAACATAAACTGTTTGTGAGGTGGGATGACAGTATCTGCAGCTTGATGGCTTCATTGACTGTTTCTCCGTCGCTTTTGATAGTATTTAATAGCGAAATGAGATAGAGCGACAGTGTGTGAGCAGAACTTCGGGACAGCCCCATGTAACTTGTTAATGTCACTCGAAGTTTTTTTTTTTTTTTAGTCATGAGGCGTATATATGTAATTTAATATGAGATCTGTAAAAATGTTAAATTTGCGAGGCACTGGCTCAGAGGACAGGTATCAGTGCATAGCTCTGAACCTAATTCTGTATCAGTTTTGATCATTTTCATATTTGATTTTTGTGTGATCGTGTTCGTGCATGATGAATTTGAAGTTTAAACTGAACAGCATCGTGCTGTTTAGATAAAGATCAAAATGACAGTAATGATCCCGATAACAAACATTAAAAAGCTAGACGAGTTTTTTTTTTTTTTTTTAAATTTACATTACACTTGCCGTCTTTCTTTCTTTTTCTGTGTGTGTGTTTTTTTTTTTTTTTTAATCGATTCATTCAGTCCACAAATGGGACATATGCCAACTTCTACATGCTATAATGAGAACGATTTTCAATTGTAAATAAAAGGATCAATGTACTTTCTCCTTCTGCAGCCTTCATTTTCATCATTTTCTAACAAAATGGAAAAATTTTGGTCGCGAACTTTTATCTGTTGCTTGTCTGCGCTCATTTGTTTTAAAACTGTAACTTTCTTTGCCCGCGCTCTTCATCCTCCCATGTTTAACCTATCCCACGACTGCAAGTTTATCTATTTGTCATGTTTTGTATACGTTCTATCGTAAGCTGCATAATTATGACCCATGTCATGATTCACAGTTTTTCAGATACAAAGCGTTTAAATTTGTTTCAGCAATTCAGTTGTTGAGCGCTGATCATGTCGTAATGAACCAAAGCTGTTTCAAAATGATTAATTTTAAAATACTTTCAGCAGTAATTGTGTTCTTCCAGGTAACAGAAGCCGCAGTTACATCTAGTTCGGCAACTTTTTCATATAGATTTCACTGTGGCAATCACAGGGACACTGAGAGATTATGGCGTAGTCATCTTTTATTTTCATACAGAACTGAAAAAAAAAAAGAGAGAGAGAGAGAGAGAGAGAATAATCTGGCTGTTTGCACAGATGATTCAGCGGCATTACTTGGACTTCCCATCGTGACATTAGCCTAATCGGTCGTTTCCCCTGTTGATGAACAAACACATCCTTGAGTTCCAGCTTGTTGATCCACTGACTTGCAAGTATCTGGCCGTGACGCCGAAACCATTCCAGACCACGTCACTCTCACCACGCCCAGCCGTTCAAAAAATACGCCAGATCTTTGTAAAGGTCTGCAAACAAGAAATAATGGTGGTCCCTAGCCCAGGGCGGCCGCTTGGCGGGAAGAGCAAAGTTAATTCCAGCCTCCTATTTTGTGCTTGGAGTGCTGTCTGGCCTGTTTCGCCCTTGCCATTTGCTGCGTATCTCGACACCAGAGCCGGCTAATGAGTGCGATAGAGCATGGGGCAGACCCTCACTTGCGCTAGATTGCACGGCAGAGCTGCCGATCATGTCCCAGACCAGTATAGATACTTGCTGGAGAAACAGGTCTCCCCATAAACCAGCGAAAAAAGAAATACAGCCTGGAATAGTAAAAAAAAAAAGGGGGGGGGGAACAGTTCGCCGTCCTGTCCGTTTCCATTGAAAAAAAAAAAACTAGCGGCTATAATATAGCTTACCTGTTCAGTCCAATTTGACAATCCATCTTTGTTTTTATATTTCTGTACTGTAGCTGTGTCTGTGTGTGTGTCCTGCACTGGAACGTCAAGCTAGATATAAATTGAGGGGGAAAAAAAAAAAAAGTCTCATCAAATTTTTTTTTTTTTTTTGCAGACAGTTCCTTAAAATGATAACATGGAAGCAGAAACCGAGGACATGGCAGTATCTCTTTACAGGTTTTTTTGTCATTAGAAATGCAGGTGAGATCTTTATCTCTGAAACTACGAGAATATACTTCTTTTAATATAGAAATCTTTGATTTAACTCATGAACTTGATTCAGAATACTATTCTTTTGTTACATGTGTATTTGGTGGAAATGAAAGTGAAATGTAGTTTGTCATCAAAGGCAGCATCATGAAGTTATTACCATCAGGAGGTTTAGCTTTTCCAAGAAAGCTGATCCCATGCTAATTCCCTAGTGGCTTCTAGAGTTCAAGAGATTGCATTCCCACACGGAAACTCGAAAATCAGAAAAGCGTAAAGCATTGATAATACGACGGGTATTGATTGCAGTTATAGATGAACATAAGATTTCAATTTTATAGGATGGCAGGCTCAGACTGGGAAGTTCCCGATCGAAACAGTTGTCTTTCTCTTCTCAAAATATGCAGTGTTCAGAGGATCGTAGCAGACAGTCTGGTATAGTTTTAAATATTGACGCATATTTCGGAATTATCTCTAAAAATAGTTCAGGCTCTATGTAATCCATCAGTGCTCATATTCCCTCTCGTTACTTTGTTTCTGAACTTCAGTGATTCTGGTTTTTATGAATAGCATTATATTTTTGGTTTGTTTCTTTTGTTTCCACTATATTCGTTTTCTCAGCTTTGAAACTTTGAGACCTCTCTTGGCTTGCTGGTGTTTATTTATATAGACCTATTACATTTATTGTGTATTGATTTTCAATTGGAAGATACAGTGTCAGGTTTTAGAAGACTTGTCCTCGGATATGTTAGTGCGTTTTGTATGTTGCAGGTTGCGTTGTTTGATGTAATCATCTGATCAATCATTCTTAAATCAGGCTGGGAAAAGAATGACGCTATCTTTTTACTTATGGTTACACAATGGGTTGAGCGAAAGCAACCGCTGCGATAGGCTGCGTTTGTCAACAGACCTGCTTTGAACAACGTTCCGTTGGAAAGCTACCGCACCTGCAATGCCGCTGTCCTATCTTGTTCATCAGAGACACACTTCCTGCGTCCCACGGGGCTCCCTTCCCCTTCCTAATGGAGAGCTTCTCATTTGTGAATACATTTTTAACGATAACATCAAAGGTTCACTCGATCAACGATATTATGTGTATAGCGGGTCGTGAGTGCGGCTGAAGCTTTCCCATCGTGGAAGCAGGCATCGAACTGTGGATCCGCACGGATCGTGTATTTATGATGGAAAATATTGTTTGAATGGCCAAGAGAGTTGAAAGAGAGATCGGGAAGTGGCCCCATTTGGCATGCCATTGTGTCGTATGACACACCGCGAACTGTTGGTATTGTCGGGGACAGATAAAATTGGTCATGTATGGAACAGAAAAGATTGAACATGACTGTGGAATAGATAAGATGGAACATTTGTGATCTCAAAAATACACCACGGTCGTCTTTAATCATGCAATAATGGACATACTTTTCAATCCATCTCTTCACGGAGCTAAATATGGAACACGCTATCATGTTGCGTCCTTTATGAAATTATCTTTGCAGGCGATTTTGGAGAGATATGCCTAACTAAATTATCTCCAGTTTTTTACCCTTGTTCAAACGCAGGTTGTCTATATCTTTCAGGTGCGCGTTAATCCCTACTCAATCAAAGTACAAAGAACCTTTAAGCCATGTTCTATCACCTCGGGGCTCATGGAATGAAAAACACGTGAATATAATATATACGTGCCTGTTGTTTCCTTCATTCAGGGCGCTGTTCTAAACTTTTTGCCATGTCTTTTTAACCTTTTCCGTGATTGTTGTTCTTTGGTATACCTCCACAATACGCCTTGTGTAACTTCTTGCTTGTTGCCATGATAACGGGAATGATTAACTCCCGGCTGTGCGTAATCTAACACCAACTCCCTCATATTAAATTCATAACTGCCAGAGCTCTCGCTCAATCATCTGTCAAATATGACAGAAAACTGTAAACATCTGAACTTAAGTCACGTGGGGCCGGCTGTCCGACTGACAGTCAAGATGGACGCTTGAATTGGGCCACTCTCCCAAGAAGTCACCCGGATTTTTAATTACCATAATTTGAGTTTTGACTCTGAGATTTACGAAGATTGGGAAGTCAGAAAATGAATTTCACGACGGTGACTGTTGTTGTCCCAAAGGGTTAAAAACTAGGCAAGTTAATACCGGCAGAGTCGATTTTTGAAACAAAGACAAATCGCAGTAGCCAAAGCAAAGTGAGATTTATATGGTAAAAAAAAGATAACGACAACTTCAGGGCACTATGTTGTTTTAAAAAGAGTATTGTGGCGCGCGCGCGCGCGCGTGTGTGTGTGTGTGTGTGTGTGTGTCTGTGTGTGTGTCTGTCTGTCTGTGTGTTTGTGTGGTGCGTGTGTGTGTGTGTGCGCGTGTGTGTACGTATATATGTGTCATTGATTTTTGTATGCACTTCTGTTTGATTGGTTTAAACGTCTCCTCTTTATGGTTTACTTCTGTCTGAAGCACACATACAGGTGCACACACATAAACACACATACGTACACACAATGATTTACACAGACTAAAAAGTAAACCTCAAATAATAAAAGACGCATTAGCTGATTGTGACACCTCTGCTGCTAGGTTTCAGATTATGTGTTGCCCTTTATAATTCGAGCTCTTCCATACCTCTCTTTCGGCCAAACTAGATCTGTAATCAGGGTTGGAGTAAGGCACCCTGAAATCCGTCCATAAGACCGCACATGCGACTTGTGTTTAGAAATCTCTGTCCAGAGAAAGACCAGGAATTGGTGACTGCCTTTGTAATTACTCAATTTTTTTCCCCTTCCTTTGTCTCGCACATGATTTTCTTTCGCTTCGTGACTCCGCCCATCCTACCCCTCTCCCTTCTGTCATTCAAATCTACTTCCTGAAACTGGGCTCATCTGACCCAGATAGATTTTTTCTTGCGTGTATGTATGGCATATTTTGAAGGTGTAATCTACTGTCTGTATAAAACATGGTTTTTGATCGAACCGAAATGTCCACACGACGGCGTTTTGAATTCCTGCATCTGCGGATCAAACAGTGTTGGCAGATGCTGCATAAGAATGTGCTCAGAAGACAATACGTATAATCATGTATGCCTGGTATGCTCAAGTTGCAGCTTGTCAAGGCTCCGCCGCACCAAAGCCGAGGGCTTAGACTGCCCTCTTGCTCCTGCAAACAAAATGCCACTCTAAGTGTTACATAAGAAACGTGATGACGTATCCTTGTTTATGACAAAGACCGCATTGACGTTGAAGGGAAGGGGGAGCGCTGTATGTCGGTGTAAATTTAGCTTTGGAATGCCGCAATGTTTTAAAACGACACGAAAGTTGATGAATGTCAAACTGTGATTAACCTCTACGTCTGCCCAAAAATGTATTGAATATTTGTACGAGACAGGAATCCCACGTACTCGCTTGCCGGCGATATTTCACAAAATCTCTTTGAGATTTGCCATTGTATTATTTATATTCATATATGTAGATACGAGTCCTTTATTTAATTCATATTTAAATATGATGCCGCTACTTGACTATTACATAAAGGAAGACATCGCCCTTGCTTCAACAGAAATAAAACCTTGCTGTTTCAGAAGATAACTGTGGGCACTCTAATAACCATTGTTTTACACAAAGAAATGTATACAGATATTGGTCGCGTAGGAAGGGAGGACATAGACCTATAAGGAATTTACACTGGTAAGAATTTGAGATTTCGAATGTAGAATGCTTACACTTGTTCTCGTCTGTGCAATACCAAAGCACTATGTATGTATATATCTTGTTGCATGGATGTGTTTAATATTTTGTTTGTTGTAGTTGTTTAGTTTTGTTTTGTTCTGTTTTTGTGTGTATATGTAGTTGCTTTTCCTTTTTTGTTTATCTGAAGGATGTTGAAATTAAAAGATAGGGCATTGTCATGTGTTTAACGTTTCTATAGAAACACAAGACGAAAAAAAAAAAAACGAAACTAAGCCAGGTCCCAAGAGATCTATGAAAAACAATCCTATCCATTAGTTAGACTAAGCCAACCATTATGTTCCCTTTGGCAACATTAGAACTTTGATGGGCTTCTTCTGTTGTCGTTGTTGCTGTTATTATGATTAGGATCATGGTTACCATCACAGCGGTAGCGATTTGTGCAGTTATTTTAACGTTCAAATTTACATAGGAATGCTCTTTTCGCTCCGAAATTGTTAATGCGATAGATAGAATGTGACAAAAGATTTAACAAAAGCTGGGATTTCCAACACCTGTTCTATCTCTTGTGCGGATTAGAAGTTTATTGATTTGCTTTCGCCCCGTGGGCTGGAAATTGGAGTATTATCTGCCCTTTTTTTTTTTTTTTGTTCACAGTGTTGTTTTTGAACATTTTCAGTTGAATATTTCATTTTGTATATTATTATCATACGTTCGTAGAAATTTATGCTCCTAATAAGATCATTTGTTGTTGATGAATTAACTGAACACAAAGACCGGTTTGAAGCTGTACTTCTCTAAATATCTTTCTTTATTCAGAGTAGTAAATTAGACGGTGCACTTTTTTTTTTGTTTCTTTATTATTTGTTGTTGCTTTCGCTTGCAATCCGTCTACAAGAAAACAAGCCCCAACATAAAGCAGCGATAAACTTGTAATTAAATGTCCTCAGGCGTATATGCTTCATAGCTGGATGACGTTTCAGGAGAGCCGTAAAGAAGGCTTTTTCAAGAAGGATGTAGTGGCTGCTGGTTATGTATGAGTGGAGGGTAATATTTACTGAGGAAATAGCAGAGAAATCGCGCAAGAGTTCACTAGACCGATAGATGGAAGGCAAGCTGTCAACAGATAGATAAGACACAGACCTGCTGGTAAGAAGACAATTTTCGAGACAAAAGACGAACTTTCGGGCAGACAGGAGGATTAATGCAGATGGATGGATGGATGGATGGATGGATGGATAGATGGATGGATGGACGGATGAATGGTTAATGGATGAATGGATGGGTTAATGGATGGATGGATGGATGGTTAATGGATGATTGGATGGGTTAATGGATGGATGGATGGTTAATGGTTGAATGGATGGGTTAATGGATGGATGGATGGGTGAACGAAAGTTTGGATGGCTAATGAATCGACGATACTCAAACCACATGCATTGAATATACAAATGGCTGGGAGATATTCGTAGATATAAAGAGCAAAAAAGAGATTTTAAAATGTGAAAACCATAAAAGATTCATCAATTCTTGGTTGGCCAGACCGCCGGGGGCACTAGGGCGGTTTGAATGTATTAAAATGTCATCCTAACTATAGACGGAGGAAATTCGCAACAGATTACAAATCTCTGTGGCGTGAACACGTGAAATGTCAACATAGAACAGAGGGATCATAATGTAATGTCAGCATTATAGAACACTGTGATCACAGGAAGACTGGAAACGCCAGTGCTGGTCCTTTGTTGATCCGTTTTAGAAGTGCATTCATGAACGTAATGAACTGGAGTCCATTCTTATCCTGGAGTTTAAAAGAAACATTCCTGAAAGAGTTCCTTGAAAAAAAAAACGTTAAGCTGTTGTTGTTGTTGTTGTTGTTGTTGTTGTTGTTGTTGTTGTTGTTGTTGTTGTTGTTGTTTTGTTAGTAGGCAAGATCGGGTCTTTAATGAATGAACTTTATAGTAAGATCTCATTATGAGACCATTGTTGTTTCTTACACACACATATAAATAGTGAACTTAGATCGGAAATGCAAGGTAGTCAGAACGATTGTACCTTCTCGAACATTGTCGGAAGAATCTCCTGACCATTTTGAAGTTTACACCAATCAGGAAATTGGATGATGCGTCTCTCTAGCGCATTGAGTGAGCGCTTGTCCAAGTAGACAGATAAATAAAACAGTCACTGCGAAAAAGGAAAACATTGCTTTTGCACCTGCTGCATGAGAAAAATGTAAAGCAAAAAGTTATGAAGAAACTATTAAAATAAGGAAAACACAGTTTCGTCATATGATGAATTTACAGAATTTTCTCATATTTCAAATAGCAAGAGCTAAAAGTTCTTTTTTTTTTTTTTTTTACATTCTCTGTTCCCCTGCCGGGGCCCGAGGTTTACAATTAGATTCATTGCTCCCACCTGCAGGGGGTGTAAGCCTGTCATCGACGGAGTGTCTCCCATGGAGTGTCATCCTCAACATCCCAGGGGAGACATCTCTTCTCTCTTTCTCCTTACCCCTGTCTTCTGTCCCGCTTTCTTTCCTTTCTTCTTCTTCTTGACTTGTAAACGTTTCTTACCGTTTCTGACACAGTATAGCCGTAATCGTGCTGATGTGTCGCTAAACCCCAACACAAACGAACAAACATTCCTTGTATTGTACTTCTTGTACTGGGCCAAAAGAAGTAATTTTGGTGACGGTCAAAATAGCTCATTTGGGTGTCTCTTTATTGATACCTTAGAACTCTTCACATTTTAATAAGGTCATTAATCCAGCCGGCTTCTTAAACCCAAGGGAAGGCAGTTATATTAAAACTAGTTAAATAACTACCCAAAACAAGGATTCGAAATACAATATCGTCTCTTTATCGAAACGCTCTGTCATTGTAATGCTGTCTGAAGGGACGTAAGGTCAAAGAAAATACACTGTTAATAATTTCAAATACATATTATAAACGTATTTCTAGCAAGATCAGGCATCACGTTTAAGTGTGGCTCTGGTTGTAGACATTCGACATTGGGGGACGCTGTGCCTCTGTGGTATGGCGTCTGCTCATGGAGAAAACAGGCCGAGATCGACTCGCGGACCCTGCATCGGTCGATGGAAGCACACGAAGATCGAAAACCCGCATTTTCCCACTGACCCAATGGTCCCCTGGTTACCTGTAGGTAGGGAAGCCCGACATCTAGTCTTATCGGATAAGGGCGAATATATTTTTGAGGTCCGGTGTTTACGTTACGAACGTTGAAGAATCCTTGGTAGTTCAAAATCTATGGAAGAGTAGGCTGAGTGCCGCTGTCTGGGCGAAATTTCCAAATTCCAAATTCCTACCCACAAAATTTCTCAGTAAAAATTGGCAGCATCTAAAAAAGCCGAGGCAATCCTACTTTCTTAGGATTGAAAGGCTTAAGAAAAACAAATAAACATTCGACATTAGCTTGAGATCCCGTAGATTGACAGAGAAGCAAATCTGTTATCAGGTATGAGGGGGTGGAAACGGCGGGAATAGGAAGGGGAGGCCTATTTGACGTGGCTTATTATCGCTTCACTTAAAAGGGATGTTCACATAATTTTGATTCACACAAGATGTGTATATCATTTCATGATGTGACTGTCTCACTAGTTATGGAAACTTCGGAGCCCATTTCTGCCCTCTTCTGACAGAATCTCACGTACGCATATCTAGGTTAAATAAGGTTTTTGTCAAACTGGAATTCTCCGCTGTCGGGGCGCATCTTTTGTTCTTAGTCCCTTGCCCATATTTTTAAAACTAAGGATTTTATATTTGCAACTGAAATAGAATAGTTATTTAATGAATAACAGATTGGGGCGGGGTTTGTTTCTTTGTTTTTATGTAGAATGTCTTTTTCTGCATATTCGAAGCTTTGTCAGAAGAGAGCAGATCTCTGTTATCAATTTTTTTTTTACTTGCCAACTTCTTGCACGTCACAATATTGATGATAGCATACAGCCCGTCTCTTAATCAGAGTATCAGCGAATGAAGATTGCTTATTTAAATTACTGGCTTTCTTTTCCCTGGCTTATGTCATGAGTAAACACGACGGAAAATATCTGTGCCAAGCCAGCATTGATTTGTTGCTGTGTTTCAGTTGTCAACACCTGGTCATCTCTTGTTGCCAGGATGACTACATGTACAATAGAGGTGAACGTCGAACATTAAGCCATTTTGTAAACCGACAATCTGTGATGGAGATTACGCCGTCCACTAAACGCGGACACATTGATGAGGCGGATATGTCAAAAAGTGAACATGTTGCATGCAGGTGTTTCCTTTTATCTCACATTTCAAATGCGCAAAAACAATAATAATATGAAATTGGCTTGACCATGAACCCGTGAGCCCATTTGTACAGGAATTACTCATCCGCACAGAGTATATCCTTTCAAGAACCGTTCTTTGCAATTTACGTTAAGATTTCTCAAGGCTTTTCCTTTCCTCCCTCTCCTCTCTCCCGATTGTTCTCTTTCGCCTTCCCTTTTTTCTCTTCACACCTGTGAAATGGAAATGGGTTCCACCGGCACTGATACCCTGTCTTATTATGTTGTAACTCGAGTTTACGAATGAACAGGTACACAGTTAAAATGGTAGTGTTGATTCGCTAGTTTGGACATGTATAGCTCGTTTTTTTTCGCTATTATCATTACTCTGTTTTACCCTTCACTGACTGCTTTTTATAATCACACACTTACATTTTGTTCAAATGTGTACTGGTGTATGATATAAGAAAGGTAGAATGCTCACGGGGGAGAGAGGGAAAAAAAAAAAGGAGAGACAGCAGATGACAGATTGAAAGCTGGGGGAAGATAACGATAAACCAAACAATAATTAGCCGTTTAGAGAGAATTTAGCAGAGCTAGCTAACATGTCTCTGCATTGCAGATTACGCAGCACTAGGAACATGGGTTTCACAGCATTGTTCCGTTTGGTTTTGTGTTGAACTGCGTGTAGCGTGGAGTCTCGGTAAGGGAAGATGGAACTGATCACTAGTAGTAACCCATTTAAAATGTGCTGTGTCAAGGAGTCATTACGATGGGCGCTTAATGTGTTGTCATTGTTTCTTGTTAACCGACGTTTTACTGATCAGCTCGGTTGATTTTATTGTTATTTTCTATTTTGTCTGTCACTGTCAAGACGTTTTTTCTTAGCACTTGCAAAATATATGTTGTTGTTGTTGTTGTTTTTGTTGTGTTGTTGTTGATCATGTTGTTGTTGCTGCTGCTTGTGTTGTTGCTATTATCACCATCTCAACGGCTGTCATTGTTTGACCTTGCACACAATGACAAAAAATTGTGTCCTTCACATGATGTAGTGAGGAGAATGGCGCCTCCTGAGACTAAACAGATCACACAGTTAAGAATTAGAAACATGGACCATGTCAAAGTGCCCTGAAATCGTGGGACATGTGGAAATTGTCTCCCTTTAGTGCTGTGTTTGTAAACAGCACATCAATGCACACATCAAGAGCAGTGCCTTTTTTCTCATGATATCTTCACTCTTTCAACTCCAGTTGTTTCCCTCAGAACCTGCACCAAAGAGGCGTGCCAAGGTTTTGGCTGGAATGTCAAGTGGCTGTGTTGTCTCTGAACAGTACACAGGATGCATAGACGTACAATGGCTGGTGCTGAGAAAGAGTAAATTTGTTTGAAAAGTACACCGATCATCGGTTGAACTCGACACAATCTGATTTTTGAATCGTACAGCGTGTCAAGACATACACATCCATTTCAAGCCTTCTCGAAACAGCGATCAGTCAGGTGTGGTGGGCCTTTCAATCTTTTCAAGATAATGATTATCCCGGCCTTGTCTCCAAACTGATTGCAGTATGTTGTTCTCTTTATACTCTTTACATATTTCCGCCGCACCATGCAAATTTACACTGCTGAAGTACAATTTGGAGTTTGCCACCGCCAACTTTTCATATGGATTTAGTTTGTTTTTTCTTTCCCCACAGTATGGGGTTTAAAAGTCTTGATTCTGGCAGACAGCTGCTTTCCTTGGCCTGTTCTGGCATCTTATTACACTATGGCATTTTACTTGTAAGCCTATGCGTTATAAATTTAATTTTTTTTAAAAAAAGGGGGGGGGGGGAGTTGCCACACCCCAACTCTTTTCGTGGAGAGATACATAGGGGGCCCGGGGCATATAAGTAGGCTCTCTGTTCCCACCTGCAGGCGGTGTAAGCCTGCCATCGGTGGGGTGTCTTCCATGGAGTACCACCCTCGGCATTCCAGGGGAGACATCTCTTTTCTCTCTCCTTGTTCCTGTCTTCTGTCCCGCTCTCTTTCCTTTTCTCTTTCTTGACGTGTAAACGTATATTACCGTGTTTGACACAATAT
>JBCAUA010584074.1:0-31423 GCA_038406235.1 Peronia verruculata
ATCAAGATTTTTTGATGATTTAAAAAGCCAAATCATCAGGAGATGTTCTTCTATTCAAAAAACCAATAAAATGATTACGTCCAAAAAATGCGATCTGGACCCTTTCTGCATGGAGATAAAAAATCAGAAAATAAAAAAATAAAACAAAAGCTTATCCAAGGATAAATCCCAAGGATTATTTGTCTTCATATCTTCATAGCAAGTTAAACATGCTATTTCTAGAAAGTCAACCAAAAAAAAAAAAAACCCACTAAAATCAAAAAACTTTTGTTTACACAAAGTAACAATTACTTTGGTAAATTCAGTCATTTAAACATGAAAGGTGAAAAAAAGATGTTGCAAACAGCTTGAGCAACCAGAGTTATCCTCCATCAACATCAGAATAAAAACTTGTCTCAAAGAAAAAAAAAACCAAAAAAACAACAGCAAATAAAATCAGGATATCTTAAAACCTCACAAAATTTTTAACCAAGTCAGTCAAATTGCTTCTCTTTCTTCGGTACAGGTGTTATAAACAAGGAAAAAAATCACTTTCTATTTTATTGTTTGAAACCTGAACCGTGGAAAATTATAAAATATTCAGCTTGTGATGACTTTTTTTTCACCCTGATAACTTTGCATAATTCTTTAGTTCACTTGCTTCAAATAAATATGCTCGGGGCTAACCTATTTTAACTGGTCCTAATGGCTACAAATTTGGCAGAAAAGTGCATAAATACTTTACAAGAGTAAGATTTTTTTTTTCATAGTTTTTTCTTCTTTACGATGTTGGTATTCTACGTCATGTACTTGCAAAGGGAAGCAACTTAGATGGGCATATAATGGCTCATTAGAATAGAAATTCTGCAAAAAGAACACCCCAATGTTCTGATACTGAAACACAAACAACTTTTTTTTTTTTGCGCATCTTCTGTATTACAAAATCTTGACAATGTAAAGTTCTTGTTATCCAAACACATTGTATTTGTATAAACAATGACAAAAATATACAATAAAGTAAAAAACAGTCTCTATCAAGTCGACTTGAAATCTGTGACAAGTATTCAGTCAGGCATCAATAAATTTTATGCCAATTTGCTCTTTTCACTGCTTAAACTTTCCAGTTTGTTTTACAGATGTTACTTTTGCTGCATATGTCGCAAGCCCAGGGCAAATGAGTCGGAAGTCAATCAGGGAGATTACAAGTAAGGCCGTTTTTAATTATTTTCTGATTGGGATACCAAATTTTTTAAATTTGTTTTCCACAAAATGAAGATTCAACCTTTTCTTATCCAAAAAAGAAAAATTTGGTATCTGAGTCGGAAAATCGTTAAAAATGGCTATAAGTCGCTATCACCCTTAGCGACTTCTGAATCATTTGCTCTCGGTACAAGACATATACTCTTTGGCAAGCTTTTCCTAGAACATAAGTATCCCAAATTTGTGCCATAGATGTCTTCTCTCATCAGCAATCAGTGATCCGCAATCAGTGACTTGGTATATCAGAGAGCAGACCTACTTTTCCTTGCTCCAATTAGTCAGCTTATTGAAGCAAAGGAGTTAATGCTCTCTATCATTAAATTCACTTCTAGGTGGATCAAAATTGGTCACATGAAAGGACTCATATAACTGCATATCAGTTCATGAGAGTGAGATAATAGAGTTATCATTAATTCATCTCTTTAAGATAATATGAGTTTTACTTTGCCTGCACAAAAGATGGTCTCAACCCATTTTTTAAAAAAATGAAATTCTACAAATGTCCCTGTATGAGATGAATGCGAATATATTCATTGAACAAATGAAACTTGTTGGAGACAATGATGTCTCTTGTATACAAGTTTCAATTTTCCATTCCTATGCTACGTCAACGAGTTCTGTGGTTTTCAGTCTACATGTGGCATTAATGAATGTACGTGTCTGCATACTTGAGCTCCAGCTCTTTTCTCAGCCAGTTTTCAAATGAAGGTGGCAAAACTATCCGAGGAAACTTCCTGGAGTGGTGAGGACAGATGAGAGTATAAGTCAGACAGAAGGCTGCATTGCTTAACATGAAAAACTGAACATTTTGAGTGACAAGTCATAAAATCAGTTGATTTTTCTCCCTTTCTCTCTGTCTCTCTCTCTCTCTCTCTCTCTTGTTTTTTTTTTTTTTTAGTTGTGTGTGTGTGGGGGGGGGGGGGATGTTTCCTGTTTTTTTCTTTTCTCCTCTCCAAGTTTCCCCTTTTCCCCCCCCTTCCCCTTTCTCCTCTTCTCTCCTGCATGCGTTTGTATTTGATACTCTAAAAGTTTACACTTTTAACATCACTTCCACTTTGCCCTATTTTTTTGTTTAATTAACATTATCTGTAACACGGTTTTTTTTCTAAAGCAAAGAGAAGGTGTGTGTGTGTGTGTGTGTGTATATATATCATGTGAAACAATAAATCAAATTACATGTAATTAGATGACTGACCTTGATTTCTTTCATGGATTGTTTTACACTTCTGGCTGACAAATTAATTTTTATGTCATACTTCAAATTCTATTAGCATCACATGTTGATGAATGCTAGACAGAAATCAAGCAGTTCATGCAAAAGGAAAGAAAAGTGTTGAGCTTGTGAAGGAGAGGACTAAACTCTGCTGTATCCACAAGGAAGGGGCAGTGTTTGAAAGATGAAATGAATGTAGAGAAGTACTGGGTATGTTGAAAGAATTCTAGTAGAGAATGCCAATTTTGGAACACCAATTAGCTGCATGTGGTAACCAAAGAAGTGATAGCAGTAAATAGATGGCGGGACTGAGAGATCTAAGTGAAGGTGATCAACAAACTGGTGAAAAGAACACAATAACGCAAGAAGAACACAAGGTCAAACAAAAAAAAATACACACTCAAACTGAAGTAATAAACACTAATGAATGTTAACTGTACCAATAACAGACACAACTATTGTTAAATTAGTGTGAAAAATGAAAGTTTGAAGATGAAGAGAGATAAAATGAGACAAAGTGATTGAAAAAAAAAAGAAAATCAGGACATATGATCTGACAATGAAAGACATAGACAGGAAAGAAAAAAACTGAAATCTGGAAATTGCAAAATACTGCAACACAGATATGCTCAGCTCTGGCCTTTAACCTTATTACTATTATTTTTTTTTTAAACTCTCATCTGTTCACTGATAGGATTAGCAAGACAACCAGTGTAAAATTTTACTGCTTCATGAAATCACAAATACCAGTTTTGATACCAACCTTGTATCCATGGTCTAAGATGAGAGAGGAAAAAAAGTTAGAAATTTCTCATATTTCAGCAAAACAAAACTGTCATAAGAACTCATGTGTGATTTTTCTCTTCCTTTTCTTTCTTTCTTTTCTTTTTTTTTTTTTTAATTTAACAGAATGTGCACAGCTGCAGTTTCCCTTTGTATCTTCCTTTTTTTCCTTTTTTTTAACTTTGTTAAGATGTGATAGAAAAGATGTCAACCTGAACTTTCTCATTTAGGAATTTTTCAGTCAGTGAAATGAGCCATCTTTCCAGTTTGATAAAATTACTTCCCTTTCCAAAGTTCAAGACAGGCATTGCAAAAAAGGGGGGAAAAAATCACTTTAACTCCTTTTATTGGAAAAATTTAGAGCAAAAAATTACTACACTGAAAAAAAAAAAATTCATCAACGGGCAAAATTTTCATAAATTTCTCCCACTCATATAACAAGACAAAAAGTGATTTTTTTTCTTCTTTGGAGTGCTTATATTATACCAGTTGTACTTGATCAAGGGAGGTAATGTTATTCAAAATGTCTCATTCAATTGTACCTCTTTTTCTCAAGCATGTAATATACATGACAACAAATAGGCATTTTTGCTATGCAGTGAAATTTTCTGAATTTTTCCCTTACACATCTCAAATGGAAAGAGCAAATTCTTTTTTTTTTTTTTTGCTATTACATTGCTTGTTTCTACCTAATGTGATCAGCAAAAAGAGGTAATTTGACTCACTAAACAAAAAAAAAGAAATAAAATGGCTCATTGGGGAGGAATGTGAGCCAGTTTTCAGGGACCAATGTTATCATTTTTAACTCTCTATACATATTCCCTTCAATCCATCATTCCTTAACTGACTCACAAAATGTCAGATCTCTAGCTTTTTTTTTTTTTTCTTTCTCCTTTTTCCTTCCCATTCTTCTCCAGACTCAACAGCAAGTGTATAAATAGCACAATGAGGTAACAGAGTCCTATTTTACTCAAATGAAAGAAACTTGCATCCAAGTTTACTGAAGTTTGTTTTTCATCACACAAATGATTTCTGACATGGAGACAATCAAAGAGCAAAAGAAAAAAAAAATTCCTTTACTTCCCCCTATCTGAGGAATTTTCTTTGAACTCCACTGACAATTCTAATGCTTCATTGTGCTATTGTCTTTTGTCCTACACATCAGCCAGAAAACCATTCAAAAATAGACTGGGGAAGACAATCATTGAAAAATTGAACACCTATGGAAAAAGCACAGATGACACAAGAATGAAATATTTCTTATACTGTCATTCACACTCTTCCTTGAATATCTTGCTGAGCCCCTGAGAACAGGCTGAGTGAAATACTGAATCACAAGCATGATTGCCATCGTTATGCAGCAGAGCACCATTTGCAGAAGACAACATATACTTGGTGAATTCAGCTAGATGTGATCTTTCTCATGATGCAAAATGACACATAATTGATTCATGCCAATTGCCAAAATTGTTAAATATCACTGACATTAAAGACTCAAACATTTTACAATATGAGTGCTATACAAATTCTGCCGCCATGGAGAATCACTTGAAAACAGTTTGCTCCGAGATCAACATTATGGGTCTTGTTTGGCCTTTCTGGGATACATTAAGGATGCTACAGCTGATGTTTCACAATAACAATCTTAATTATAAACATAAACAAAAATCAGCCAAATGAAAACAGAAAATTCTGACCTTCGGGGTTTAAAAAAATGACCTATGCTCAATCAGATGATAAGGATAAAGACAAAAATTCAAAAGTTATGTTACCAAAACACAGGCCATAAATGAGCAGTTGAATATGTTCTTTATAACATGTACGAGGGCTAAATTGCTAAGAATGGATATAAGATCCTCTTAAAATTTCTCTCATATGCCCACATATGATGAGTTTTTGATCCAAAGTCTAAACGGTACCTCTAATTACCAATAACTCCAATTTGCAGCCACAATTGCTGTCTACTGTCTGTGAACATTTCAGGGAGTAGCAAGTCAAACTGTCCACAGTAAAGAAGGCTGTGCAGAAAGGTACTGTTCCTAAAGCACATCTGCCGTTCATAAGAGTGAGATAAATAAAAGTTTCACTCACCTTTAAGTCCTTTCCAAAGAAATCTTTCTCTGCTGGTGCTACTGATCTAATGGGGGCCACCTCTTTGATCTGGAATCAAAACAAGTTGGTGCATGGAAATAAACACGAGTTTATGAATTTGTTGTGTTTTGTTGGGGTTTAATGACACATCAGCATGATTACAGCTATATTGTGTCAAACACGATTAGGTACATTTACACATCAAGAAGAAGAGAGGAAAGAGAGCAGGGCAGAAGACAGGAGCAAGGAGAGAGAGAGATGTCACCCCTGGAATGTCGAGGATGGCACTCCATGGGAGATATCCCACCAATGGCAGGCTTACACCACCTGCAGGTGGGAGCAGAGAACCTACTTATAAACCCCAGGCCCCTGCTGGGGGCAAGTTTATGACATCTAATGTGCAGAATGGTGCAGATACAAAAATGGCAAATTTGTTAAATTCTCAGATTACACTTGAACTGCGAAAGAGATGCATACTTCAATTGTTTGACATATCTCTCCTACCTCTGAACCCGAATGGTTATGGTTATCTTTGGCTGTATGGGTTTAAATACTTTCATCACATTACCTTCAGAAAAACAATGCCCATGATGATAATGCATCCAATGTTAAGGATGGTCAGAAGAAGACTCATCACTCCAAGGACGGCGCTCTCTTTGGCCATGTCGCAGTAATAATAGGGGCTATAATCGTTGTCAACAAATGGGGCACAGGTCGCATTCTCATACAAAATCCTGTGCAAGACACTGGGGTCCTTTATATTCGTATAATTGACATTTGTAGTGTTGGACAATCTCCACTGAAAAACATTTTTTTAAAATATGCATGTAAAATTTATTCTGAATTACACATTGCACAAACAAAAGTTTATATGTAAGTACATACTATACAAACTGAGTGGTACTGGTAAATATGTAGAAATGGTCAGATGTCAAACATGGCTCAGTTGTAATATATAAAATTCTACTAAAAATGGGATCACAGGATTCAGTTGTTAACTTGATTACCTCAGCACAGAGATGGTTGTAGCATTTTTTTTCATCCGTATAAATTACACTCATTTCATACTGATAATACTAGCCCTATAGAGTAAAAATTCAATATAAAACTCATTTGATCCATCCGTACAACAGATCCTGAACTCTTTGACTACCATGAGCCGATACACTGGCTTGACTTTGGCACAGAAAGGTACTTGGTTTGTTTTCCTGCTTTTCCCAATTCATGCCATATTTAAATATCCATTGTCTCTGTCTCAACTTTTTTGTTTATAAATTCTTAATCAACATCCAATTCCCTTTCCAGCCAGTGGTATATAACATGATCAGTTTTATGTGAAAAGGAGCCAAATATCTGAAATTTTAAAATACGACTCCTTGAACCTGCAGGGCCAAAACATGGAAATAACCCGGTAGTCAAAGAGTTAATGCAATGCAATGCACACTAAAACCATTACATCTCTGCATTTATTACTGTTTACTAATGACAGCACTATTAAACAAAAACACACACACAAAAATGAAGGGGGGGGGGGGGGGTGGATAAAAAGGGAGCATAAGCAGTGACATAAACATGATAATTCTGCCGGTTTTCATGAAAAAGTGAAATAACTGTGGCTCATACTTACCAGAGAAATACCCATAAAAATGTGAAACTTTGCCATTGTATTATAGATGGCTGGGCCTCATTGTTCACAATTCAGTCAAACTTGGTCTACAGTCATAGATCTATGGCTAAATTGTAGCTGATCATAAAGCTACTAACATCAGTCCGATCAAGTCTCACTTTCACTTTTAGTGTTCTTTTGCCAAAATAAATATTTATACTCGAGAATATTTATAAAGCTCTTACCGCCGTACAGTACAGGCCCTACGCGCTTTACGATCTATTATTACCCCGACAGACCCAAAGAAGACACTCAAAAACATTCTCAGCTTTGTGGGAAGCATACAGGGCCGCTGCCTAATTTAATAATGTCATTCACTGTCTATAAATTGGGTACCTCTTCAAACCTGGATGGAGTCAGGAAATGTGTGTAAACTGTCTTTCCCAAAGACAAAATGTCGGGAACTGTCAGGATTCGAAACCGGAACTGCAAATCCTGAGACAACCCAACTGCTAGGCCACCGACACCAGCCACAAAACACACACGCATAAAAAGTGTGACTTGATATTTGTAAAATATCCCATAGGAGAGAGTGACAAAAAACACAGAAGCAACAAGACAAATATGAAAACTGTATAGAAAAGCTAGCTGCAAATAAATGAGCAGAAAAGAGAGGATAAGTCCATACTCACCCTACTGATAACCTTAGGTGGTGTAATCGCCACAACGATGGCATTGGCCCACAATAAACCCTGGAGGAAAAAAGAGCAAATTTTTTGTTCTTTTTTTTTCTGTTGTCTCGTGCACACACCTCTGTGTCAGATCAAAATAAGTTTGAGAATTACTCAGATAGCCATCACGTCTACATGAAAGAGTTCATATGACTACAGATCAGTTCATAGGAATGACACAAAGCTAACCATGCACTGGTTTGTGAGAATATAATGGGAGATCGTTTTGCCCCTTCCAAAAGAGGGCTCATGTAATGGACGATCATTTTGACCAGCCCTATTACTTCCCTTTGCCAGACGAAAGACGTTTCAGTAAACAGTGTAAAAAAGAAACAATCCCTTTAATTCTTGTGATTCAAAAGGCTGGTTGCCAAGAAATTTGATAAAATTACAACAATGAGAAAACATTCTTCTTAAATCATAATTTTCCTGGAATTTTTCATGGCGTAGTTTTACGTTGAGGGCACAAAAGTGATTTTTTTCTCCTCTTTACACTGCTTGTTCAATCTCTCTTTTATCTGGTAAAGGGAGATAATAGGATTCTGCACAACGATCTCCCACTCTCACATTGCAAATACAGGGGAGGGTATTGAGTATAGAGAAAATGAAATTTTACACATCATATGCCCCTAAATGATATGGGTGATGGATATGAGTGAATAAAAATAAGGAAGAATTCACTGTCAGTGTACAATATTATATATTGCTGATTTTTTTCCATTTTTATTAAAAGAACACAAAATATAAAAAATCAACAAATAGGTGACTAATCAATTGAATTCATATGAAACTTTGTCTCAGCAATATTGGTAGGAAAATTCAATTTTGTAATGAAATATAAGCTTCCAACGTTTTTGACAAACATGGCATCAAAATTATGGATGAAAACAAAATACAGATATTTCTTCCCATAATTATCACTCTGTACTATAAAACGACACCGGAACTATACACCAGTATCCTCCTTTTTTTTTTTCCACCTCTGTATAGCCCTACTGTTTCTTAAGTTCTGATGTTTGACTAAGTTCAAACATTAAAGTCCAGCCGACAGTATTTTAAGGTTATATCAAACTCTCTATCTTTCAACAACTAAATCTCGCAGTGAACAGCAGCTATAGTAAGAATGAGGTTTGTATACTTCATGAACTCTGTGCAAGTATTTCAGAGGTGAAATGTCACTGAAATTATGAAACTTCTGTGCAATGGCTACTTACAGCATTGACAGCAGGTGGCAAGAGCGAGGCAGAAATAGCCACACCCACCAAGGAACCAACTTTCCCTCCCAAGATGGAGAGCGCTACTCCTGCACCAGATGGTATAGCAATCAGAACACCGACTGGCAAAGCCCTCAGTGCTCCTCTGATGAAATCAAATCAACCACAACAAATACATGTATTACAAAGTCTGACCATTGTCTTTTGTGTCTCTTATTATTACCAATATGAGGCAGCGCAAGAAAATCAAACATAATTAAAATTTTTAGTA
Organism: Peronia verruculata; assembly: GCA_038406235.1. NCBI lineage: Eukaryota > Metazoa > Mollusca > Gastropoda > Systellommatophora > Onchidiidae > Peronia > Peronia verruculata. Next base: position 9,149 of record JBCAUA010584074.1, read on the forward strand.
TTTTATACAGAGAAATGACCACAAAGTACACACTTAGATTTCAGATTTGATCAATATGATGGTCCCACTTAAGGGTCACCGATATTCAACATTGATTTAATTACACTGTCACATTCTTCTAAAACCTGCCCTGGATCTTACAAGGATTGAACATTTCTTCTAACTTTTCCAGAGTCAAATCACCCAGATGCTCCCTGACAATGTTCATTAACCCTTTGAACCCCGGTCACCAGTGCCTGAAAAACCCTTGTCCCTGGCCTTCTCCGCCGAGCATGCTCATTTCTCATTTCAGGTTCAACATCTTTTGTAAAGGCAAGCCTCAAACGTGATCAGGGGCACAGACATTTGTGATCACTGTATTCCCAAATGTCCTTGCCCCAAAGCGACCTGTTAGGTCTATTTTTAACTGCAGTGGATGTGTAGGACTGGTGTAAGTGTGTCAGCCCGGTCTACCAGTATGTGGGGAATCTGACACTGGAAAATCTGCCGTCTACCGGGCTGTAGGGTTCAACGGCTTAATATACCTGTCCATCAAATCAACCGAATTGATTCAAGACATGCTATATGTATGTCTCTCGTGTCATTTTTTTTTTTAATTTTGAGAACCAATTTGTCCTATGATAATCAGAAAGAAATTATTTAGATCTTTACCATGAAGACCAAAGAAGCATGAAAACATACATGCATTGTGTTATATCTACAGCTAGAGAATGAATGGGCTTGCCATAACTGCAGTATTTAAACATGAATATAAGCATTAACGGTAAAGAATAAAAAATAATATAAAAGATATTCCACCACCTGGCTGACTACATGTTATCACTCATTCTGGCAAATGCGAACATTTAACCACCACTCAATCTTGTTTTCTCTCAAATTAAAGGCATTCTACTGTTGTGAAATGACAGGGCATCAGGCAGCTCATAACTTAAAACCCATGATCGTTAATCTTGACAATGCAATTTATTTCCACACGACTATTTCTTTTACCTAGAAAACATATATACATGAGAAAAAAAAAAGACAGAAAGTACATCAGACTGCACAATATTTAATTTCTTGAATATTTAATAACTCATCTGTTGTATTACTTCACACATATCTCCCAGTCTGTCAAATAAAGGCATATGTCGTTTCCCATCAAACTGAGTTAATTCTATCACATAAAACCTTAATCCATATTCATACATTTTCATTGTTGTGAAAAAGGTTTAGTGTTGCTTTACAGCAGCCAGAGATAATGTCAGTTGCAAAGACAAAGTGTGACTCAGCATCTGCTAAAACCAGCACAAAAATCAGCAAAACCAAATAGTTTAATGCACAAATCTATCTAGTCATTTCACAACATGAACAATATTTTCTTATTCAGCAATGAATGCTCTTTCAATTTCTGCAATACAAAAAGAATGATATCCTATCACCTTCATGACATTCAACCCATGATTTTTCTCTTCTTCATGACATTCAACCCATGATTTTTCTCTTCTTCATGACATTCAACCCATGATTTTTCTCTTCTTCATGGCATTCAACCCATGATTTTTCTCTTCTTCATGGCATTCAACCCATGGTTCTCTGTTCTTCATGGCATTCAACCCATGTTTCTCTGTTCTTCATAGCATTCAATCCATGATTTCTCTGTTCTTCATGGCATTCAACCCATGTTTCTCTGTTCTTCATGGCATTCAACCCATGTTTCTCTGTTCTTCATGGCATTCAACCCATGACCTCTCTCTTCTTCATGGCATTCAACCCATGATTTCTCTCTTCTTCATGACATTCAACCCATGATTTTTCTCTTCTTCATGGTATTCAACCCATGATTTTTTTGTTCAAGTCCACTGATTTATGATTCATTCCAACTGTAACGCTCTCTCACCTTGAAGACATTTCTACTGTTGGCCAGCTGTCTACACTTCTCCACTGCACTCCAGCACTTTCAAAGGCTGCAGGAACAAACCCAGTGATGAAGCCTGCAAAGAATGACATTTATAAAGATCAACAAAATTACCAAAATCTACTCACTAGGATTCATTTATCTCAGAATACAAATAACACTCTCTCACCTCTCTAGTGTTACAGCCCTACAATATTGGAGTAAGTCCTTTCTGGTATGTTTAAACTATTGAGAAAGAAAAATGATCGAAATAACTGAAGCCATTTGGTGAGTTATTCTGCTATGATTCTTTTCAACTAATACATGACTCTATTGGCACTTTTCTTTTCCATCTCATTGCTATTTAGATATATATCTGAAGATGCTATACTGAAAAAGGAGACGCATCCCTTAGATGCAAGTTTATTTACCAAATTACCTCCCGTGACTGAAGAAGCATACATCTATCATGCTCAGAAATACCACAGGACAGCAGTTGCAGAGTGGCAAAAGTTTTTACCTGCGCCTGTAACATATAAGAGTGCCAGCAACTTGCTGCACATCTTGGTAATAAGCATTTTCTTGACTTGACAAGCCATTATGATGGTCAGTCAGATTACTTCGCCTTGCCAAGTACAAGAAGTAAATCTTTACCACATGCATTGTACGAACGACTACCTCACTCTCTGTCCTGTTATTTGAAATAACATGTCACAGAAAATTTCACCGGATGATCAAAATGCTTTTCTTATTATGACAATTTTCCTCATAATATTTAGCTTTACATGCTTCAAACAAGAGTGAAAGTGATTTTGCCCTTCTTAACCCCTTCACTGGTCTTTCGGCGTACAACATACATCCAAATATGACTTGAGTCCGACGCACTACTAATGTACAGCATACATCATCATAAGACACAGTTTTACAGTGACGTACACTGTACTTCAACAGTGCATTTGACCCCAGTCATATTGTAAAGTATGTTCATACATCAAAAGAGCAGTGAAAGAGTTTTAAACTTGACAGAAATGAAACTGCATTATAGTTCATTGGTGACCGTGCCCATTTTTTGTGAAATTTTTTTTTTGGGGGGGGGGGGGGGGATATAATTATTCTCTTTTGTTGTTCTATCAACCTAAGGTTTATTTGAATAAGTGAGCTGACCATAACAGATTTTCTAAAACCCAAGAAGAAATATGACAGGCTCCTTACAATATTGTCAGAAACCTAAAAGATCATGGACAGATTTCCTTGTCATGATTTGTTTTTCACATAAGACAAACCACTCTCCTTGAAACTCAATCTTCGAAACAGCAAATTATTTTTACCACTTGTAAATGGGACAGTTTAAACATGCACATATAAAAAAAAAGTGGAAATTATTTCAAGTCGGCCCACTAAATAAGAGAATGAATCAAACAAATAGAAGGACTTTTCAACATTTCAAGGGTTCCGTAAATTTGTCACAAATACCTATTGGCATGTGTATTCCATTCAGATTTAATGTTCTACTTATTGCAGGTTTTAGCTTTAGCTACAGCTTTTAAGTACACAAATTGAGAAACACTCTCAATCCTCATCTATCTACTGAAAGTTTTGGTCTGCAAAAAACGATAGATCTCTCTGACAGTATTGACCTTCAATTTAAAATATTGGCAAAGTATGGATTTAGAAAAAATTACAAAAAAAAAAAACAAACAAACAAAAGGTAAGATAATGAATGTATAATTGGCTTGGAAAAAACATTTGCTAGTAATCAACTGAAATATACATTTCATTCAAATTCTTGAGAAAGATCACTCACCTGTTAATATGCAAAGTCCAAGTCCCATTAGCTCAGACTTGATGCCCACTTTAAGTAGGTCCATATTCCTAATAACAGCACCAAAGACACCAGCCAAGATGGGACCCTGGACAAAGCAAGATCAATATGAGAAAAGTTAGTCCTGCGAGCAGTGGATAAATTTTTCCTCATGAACACTACAAGCAGCTCAGACACAGATACCAAGAGTTAACAATATTATAAATATGAGCGATGTTAACAAATTTTAATGTGGGCAGTTCATGATGCAGATTCTATGAGTACTGTTGATAAATTCCACTGAGAGCAGCTGCTGATGGAGCCTCCGTGCATATGAGTGTTGTTAACGCATTTCAATAAGGACAGCTGATGTGGATTTTATGAATATGACAACTGTTAAGGTGAGGGGCGGCACTTGAAAAACTGGAAAATTGAAAAAAAATTGAATCACTGTTTTTTTTGTTATTCAAACATTTTGTCTATTTTTCTTCACAGATGTAGCTGTAGTTACAATTGAAAACAGTATCTATGGTCAAAACTGACCATCTGAAGAGAGTTGGGGGTAAAAGACAATCCATAAACATGCACAGAATTTCGCAATAATATGCTACAAAAATTGGACTGCAGCACCCATCAAGAGCATCTCTGCAGCGCCCATCACAAGCATCTCACATAGGTAAATCTAACACTCCATTTCTCTTCCATTTCCCTACATGTCGGGCCCAGATTTCCAGTCCCAGATCACTCTATATTGAGACCACAGCCTGGAAAAGACCACGTGTATACACAATAATCTGACTCCGTTTCACACAGAACATGCGCCTATACATAATCAACTCTTTCAAGCGCGTTGTTCATTGGCTGGATAGAAATACCGCAGTGCACTCATCACCAGCTAGGATTCCGGCTAGCTTGGAGAAGGTCAGGGGTTGCAACACTTTCACTCTGGGTCTGTTTACTTCAACAAGGGAGTGTTTACTACATGCTTCATAGTAGCATGTGATTTGTATAAGTTTTGATTTTAAAGTGCTTTTTTCATCTATTTGGACTCTGAATTTGTGAAAGGCTAAACCATATCAAAGAATCTCGAAGGGTCATTCTAACATCAATGGAGCATGAAAGTTTGGTTTTGCTCCAGCTTTCATTTACGAGAACTTTGAATGCGATTTTCTCAGTATCCTCCCTTTTTTCACTAAAACTCTAACCACATATTTATTTTCCAACATCTTTGCTTGAAATTTTGCCTGCGGCTTGTTGTAACAATAACAAACAAATGCATAAAAATTAGGATGTGTTCTACAAATATGAAGGTTCATTGGACCAAGCATGAAAAAATCTGCAAATGATCACTTTCCGATTCAGGCAGCATTGAAAATTCCATGAAAAAAAAGTTTTTTGTTTTCCCCAAACGACAAAGCTAATGCATAATTTTGTAGATCTTGTTTCATAAAACTTGTGAACATATTTTCAAAATGATCCATCAAATTTTGATGAATCCTAAGCATTTTAAAAACTGTACTATTCATCTATATTTAAAAATCAAGAAAGCGGCCTTACCATGGCGACCAATACTTTGAATAAAAAAAAAATTATTTTTTTGCTTTTAATGTGGCCATGTCTGACATAGGCAAGATGCTCAAACTCACTATTTCCCATGCGTTTTGAAAATGACCTTTAGGTGCCGCCCCTCCCCTAAACAAATTATAAGAAAGACAGATGCTGATGCCGATTCTACAAGTAATGTCAGCAAATTTGTGTAAGAACAAGTGTTGATGCAGATTCTATAGATACTTTAACCCTTTGATTCCTTATCACCTGTGCCTGAAAAACCCCTGCCCCTGGCCTTCTGGGCCAACAGCACATATTTCTTGTTTCATGTTTAATATCTTTTGTAAACACAAGCCTCAAATATGATCATGTGCATAAACATTTGTAATCATCATAGTCCTAAATGTCCCGGCCCCAAAGCAACCTGTTAGATCTATTTTTAACTGCAGTGGACGCATAGGATTGAAGTGTGTCAGCACAGTCTATTGGACTGTGGGGACATTGACACAAGAAAATCTGCCCGGTGTACCGAGCTGTAGGGTTCAATGGGTTAAGAAAAATTTCAGTGAGCTTCAATAAACATATGGAAAAGGTTGCAGAACCATGACACAGATGATTATAAGCCAGGCAATCAATGACAGAACACACAGTTATTGGCCTTTGTGTGCATATAATTTTGTCATATCGCGCAAAATGTTCCCCATAGAAAATGCGAAAATTATTCCACTTAGTAGAGCCAAAAACAATGAAAAAGAAAGATGAAGTGATAAAATCTTCTGAAAAAATCTGCATTGAAAAAGTTCATACACTGCACCTGCTATGTGCATTTTTCTTAAATGTAGTTAAAGGATATAATGTTTGATTTCTTAAACTGCTGTGGGTTTGATGTTTAAAATGAGAGTTGAAGTGACAAATCTGACTCACAGTAATGTAAGAAGAACATAAAAAGGCAATGTCTTGTGGCCAGGGCAAATGAGTCACAAGTCGCGCCAAGTGAGTTCAGGTCACTGCTGTTTTGTACAATTTTCGAGACTATGATACCAAAATATTTCTTTTTCTTTTTTCTGATTAAAAAAGTTAAAGTGTCGTTTTGTGAAACAAACAAAAAATATTAGTATCTTAGAAAGTACTTAAAAACGACCAAAAACGGCTGTATATCTTCATTGCCCTGAGCGACTTCTGACTCATTTTGCCCTGGTCACAAGACATATTACCATGGAAACAAACATCATTATTTAACATAATGAATCTCTATATCTTATGAACATTTACATGTAGAGAGAAAAGATTTGTGAAAACTTACTATCTGCTCTGCTCTATCAATTACAGCATGGACTATGATTTGTTCTGTGTCAGGCTTAGTTCAGTTTTCCATGACAGTATATGCATGAGTTGTTGTTGTGTTGGGCTTTAACAATTACGGCTATATTGTGTCAAACATGGCAACATACGTTTGCACGTCAAGAAGAAGGGAGAATGGAAAGAGGGACAGAAGACAGAAGCAAAGGAGAAAGAGGAGAGATGTCTGCCATGGAATGTCGAGGATGGCACTCCATGGGAGACACCCCACCGATGGCGGGCTTACACCAGCTGCACGTGGGAGCAGAGAGCCTACATAATATATTATACACCCTGAGCCCCCGTGGGGGAGGTAGATGCATGAAAATTTGGATACACCATCATCTCACTCTGACTGCCACAAATTATTGTAAAAAGGCAGATTCCACATTAAAACAAACATCTTAAAAAAGCCACGATATGATGGGTCTGAGAACAATTTACATGCTCCCTGAATGACAGGTGTGACTGAAATAAGAAAATAAACAGCAGTGAAATGAAATAATGTTAACAGTTTCAAATCATTATTACTTTACGATACAGGCATAAGCTATTTCAGCACTTTAGAAATACATTAAAAAAAAAAAAAACCCCAGTTTATGCCACACATCACTTCATGAACTGTCACAATGATTCTATGGAATTACATTGAATTCAAAAGGTGTTTTTACATTCTAAAACGGTTAAAACGAAATCTCGGGGGAATGGAAATAATTTCCTTCCATTGCTATTTAGATATATCTGAAGATGCTATACTGAAAAAGGAAACGAATCCCTTAGATGCGAGTTTATTTACCAAATTACCTCCCCTGACTGAAGAAGCATACGACCAAACAGCAACCTTATGTCTCAAAGCTTTCAAGCCATCCAGACTTCGCTGAAAACTGTAGGTCCATATCCTTTGAGAAAGAATTCACATTTTCCATCAGCAATAGGCTGCCAACTGGAATAGCCAAACTGCAAGCTTGCATAAACCATGTCAACAAAACTTTTTCCAGTCCTTTAAAGTTGCCTGTGCACATTCGCTTTATGTTGGTTGCAAATGGTGAAGAGTAAAAACTGTTCAATCTGGGCTCTGTTCCTCAAGATTCTAGACAAAACTGGGTTTGCAATGGCATACTTTCTGCAGATATCCGACTTTTTCATTAAACTTTCATCAACTTCAAGAATCACTATCCTTTTGAACTGCAGTGATAAACCTGTTCTCTTATGTTTTTACATCTTTGGTTTAGATGGACTCATCATTTATTGTCAGCCTTGACCTAAAATATCTTTATAGTCAATTCGAAAGTCACAATTTTCTACATGAAACTGAAGAACATCTATCAACTTCTCAAAACTGGCTTTCAAGAAACACTGACAGGCACCATTGGTTTGACTGACCGAATGCCTGCAAGTGGAAGTGGGTATAGTGTATGACTTGGAAAGACAAAGGCCAATCCATCTTCTAATACTGTGGTTGTATGGCTATAAATAATGATGAAATCATAATAGCCTTGCTGGGCAGTACAGCACATTGTAAGCACAGGTACTTGATGCGCACACTGACAATTTTTTTGTCAAAAGAAACTGGTCGAGTACCTGACCTCGGTCTGGTTACGCTCAATATGAAAGAAAAATGTGATCAGGGAAACGAAAACCGTTCGTCGTAAGAGTAGTTTTCATATGAGCCCATAGTTTCATTTCATATTAAGCATAACAACTTACACAGCAGAAAAAAAAATGTTTCCAAAGATTCTTTTTTTATACCGCAACTTTTGTTCTAAGCATTTTCTTAATAACCGTTTTAGAGTGTATATCTTTTTCTTCCTCCTATGACAATGTGACATTTTGGCATAAAAAATCTAAGTTATTACTGTCATAGAGCGGTGACAATCCAAAATGGCAAGGAGTTGCAGCTTACCATTAGCGGGGATATGAGCATGCTTGCCACAAGAGTCACTGAGCTGGCTTCCACAAGTCCCATGAGAGCAACCATACTGAAGTCATAATTGGTGGGAGGGGAGAGGGGGGGAGGGGGGAAGAGGGATGAAGAAACAGAACAATAAGATTATCTGGAAAAAAAAAATGACTCTAAGAAAATGTTACACTAACAGGTGACACGAATTTGATGTCTAATTTTTTTTCATGTACAAAGACATTGGTATCCATGAAAAAACAAAAAAAAAATGGGTATACTGGACTCTGATGAGAAAATAACTTAGCAACAACTTTTCTGATACAAGACATCCATGTTCAAGTGAACTCTTCTGACCCCATGGTCAGTAAAATCCTGACATTTCATCTAGATACTTGATAAATAAATATAAATGACAGAGAAAGCAGCATCAGGAAGAAATTATGCACTGAAACTTCAAAACTCTGACAGATGATTTGAAGAATAATTTCACAATGCGCTATCACCTGGGGCACCAACACAGAGCTAACATTAGCTGACTTAAGACTTCTCAATGCACCTTTGTTCTCTTCATGATAAAAGCACTTGTCTACCCCTTGAGTTTGGCCAATTTATGAAGTCAGATTTGCTACAATTCCATCTTTCCTACAAATGTTTTTTGGTGTCCACAGAGATGAATATGATTTGATTATGTTATCAAGAATGAATATAACAAATAGGCAGTAATAAAGAAATGACATGTGTTACCTTTCCTTCAATACTTTTAATATTATTAATTAATTTGCATTCTGCGCACCACATTTGCAAAGTTGGAGTGATATAGCTGGGAGATCAGTTTTAACGATATATATTGCCAAGGGCAATGTGACAAATAATAATATTTGACTTAACAGATATTTGGACTAGATCACCAGCTTCACCCATTGCATTGCTAGGTCCTATGTTTTCTTTCTTTTGTCCCTTTAGATTTAAAATTTGTACTATCAACAATCAAAGAGTCAAATGCTGATCAAATAAGCTTAGTTACAATGATTCCATTGTGTGTTTGTCACAGACTTCACACAAGGAATGAGCATAAATGATTTTTCTTTCCTTACAATGCATCTTTCTGGCAAAGGGATGAGCTTTGGCTGATTGACAAAAAAAGAGCTCATTGTAACATGAAAACTTATTGAAAACTCTCGCCCAGTTTCGTGCACAAAGCAAATCTCTACAGTACCAAAAAAAAATTGTCCTATGAGTAATGAGCAAAGATTTTACCCCAACTACATTACTGAACAGTGACTTAATGCACTAGAAAGTTATACTACCACTACTGAGTAGACAGAAACTATGAACCAGCTACTTCACTGAGCAGTCACATGCAGCACTGCATAGTTATAAGAAGACCTCTGAGCAGACTAAATCCCACAACTACCTTGCCAGCACTAGCAGCATCAAATAATCAAAAGTGAACAGAGCGTCACTTTTGACAGAATCCACCACCTGCAAAAAGGTAATATTTCATAAATTACATAAGTACATGGAAGATAATGTGTATGAGGTGTAAGAATAATCCATAAATCAGTTTTGCATCTCTCGTTATATAATATTGCAGTACAGTCTGTTTGGTCAAGATATGTAAAAAGCAAAGAAAATTGCAAAAAATGACATTTTACTGTGGTTGCACACTAACTTTACCAAAATATTTGACATTGCTGCGACTTTATCAGTTTCAGGAAAATTCTTTTCTCATGATCAAAAACATATTTTAAATAAGCCACATATGTAAATTTGACCTCTGAATTTTATTCACTCATGAAACAGCAAACTCAAACACACATCCTGCCATGCCTTACCATAGCCAGCACAATCATCAAGCTGATATTATATATAAATGTATGCAAATACATTAGAGAAGTAACAAAAAGATCACTTCAACAATATTCCAAAAACAATTAAGAGACCACTTCAATATTATGCAAAAATCAATATGTACCAACACAAAAATATTATGAAATGATATGTGTTCTCTTTCTTTATCAACCCCTTTCAAAAATATGGACAAATTTCAGTGCTAATTATTAACTGGAACACTAAATGTGTCAATGCCCACTGCCCAAACTGCTTGGGAGATTTACACGTTGAACTTTGCTCTTATAAACATACTGAACAATAAAAAGTTGCTCATCACTTGAGATATTCCAAAATTACCAGTCGTTTGTTGTCTGTAAGAACTAATCATGCCCATTACAGAAATTCATTCCTGCTATCAACGGAACGTTTATGAAGCTGAGACAATGTTCCTTAAGGCTACCTTTTCTGACGTTATTCGTGATATTTTTGTTTGCTTGTATGTGTGATTGTATCTGACAAAAACCGTAACTCATCAGCTTTGAATGATTTTTTCTGAGGATAAATTTTACCTTATCAAAACATGTATCATTATTTTGGCCAATTTTTTATATCCATTTTTAACCAGGATTTTGCACAACTATGAGAACACCAGCACTTCAGTCATTTCTTCTGACCCTTTATAGGTTATAACGTCACAGTTTTATGACTAATTGTGACTAATTAAGAGCAAACTAAATCTGTTGCAAATTCACCCCATTCTATATATATATATATATATATATATTTATAGAGAGAGAGAGATCTATATATATATATGCATCCATAAATGCAATGGAAAAAAATTCTTTACCTGAGCCACGACCAGTCTAGACTTGATGGATTTCTTGAACTCACTGACTTTCTCCGCAAGTTTGTCCTCCCTGAGGACCAAGAGTTAAACATCATGCAAAAGGCAAAATGCATGCATAAGATATAGTGTATTAAATCAACTGAACAATGCTGATGTTCACTTACTACAGCGCCATGTTATTGTTACTATTCTACGATAATGGCATAGGTCCTTTCAGCACTTTTGAGATACTGAGCAAAAAATTATTTACAGTACAGGTCATAATAAGTTATTCCATTATTTTAAAAAAATATAATAAAACTGTCAGACCGGTAACTAGCAAAACAATTCAAGAAAAACAAATAACACAGAAATCTATAACTTGATGGTGATGGCCCATTTTTCCATTATGATTCTATTAAACAAATACATAATTTGACAAAGGTATTTATTTTTTTAACAGCATTGTCTGATAGCTCCGATGCTCAGGAATCCCATGACACGCCAGTTGCATTCTGGCACAAGTTGGACCTATGCCATTACCCATAGAGGACTGATGCATATGAAAAATTGAAATGCATAAGTTTCTAAACTGACTCCCCCTCCCCCCTCTTTTTTTTAGATTATGCTTTCTGCAATTGTTTACGAGTCTAGTCTTGCGCAGCCTTTCCCTTCACTATGCCAAAAATAGAACTAGAACATAAATTAAAATACATATAAAGACCGGTTTTATTAAAAGCAAAAAAAAAAAAAACAGGCAATATAATAAGAAACTTTGATTTACTTGAAACTTGATTCTGATCACTTGAAACTGTGTGCATTTCCAATCCTCATGTACATTTCACTTGTGGTTATACTAGAAATGTCAACTAAATTATTACTATTATTGTTTTTTTTTCCTCTGCTAAACATGTACATTGAAAATGCCATTAAACCTTCTCTCACTAGACCCCTTAGAGAGAAAAATGTTAGAATATCCCTTTCCAACAAGAAACCCGTCTTTCACAGGTGAGTCAAAGACCCCAGAGAGAGGATGAAACAAACATAATGAATCTGACTCCATCCCAAGGAAAAAAAAAGAAATAGAATTTACAAGGATAAGTATGCAGAAGCTCCAAGACTGAAGCATGCACTAAATTCATAAATTTATACTGCACATTATTAAGTATTTAACAATAGCATGATAACGTCTGCATAGATATCTTGAATGACCTATTAATTCATTCCACAGTCCCCCAATGTAACTGACTCAAAAGTTTTGATGACCTTGAGCCTAATATCTCCATTTGAAGAGGCTCTCCAGCATTCTCAATATCAGTTATGTTATGCAATGATGCCCTGATAGATACCTATGGGTGAATAATCTCACTAGCATCCATTTTAATGTTTCTTTGTCTTACAGAGTTGTTGTGTACACCTGGTTTATCTTAAAGCGGTGAAAATTAGGAATGTAAGGTCAAGGGTGAAGGGTCAGTGAGGCTGCATGACAAACAACGTGGTGGAGAGTGTGGGCAGGGAGAGAAGCTGCTTAGACAGGACAAAATTCCATCTCAATTCTACTTTTCCTCAATGTAATTCTAGATTGTAACATCTTAACCTTTTACTGCCATGACCAAAAAAAAAAGAAATTTTGAGAGCTTATGTCAGACTTTCTGATATGTTTGATAAACTGAGCACAAAATCATTGATGCAAAGTATGGAAATTTAGTTTTAGATTGATGACAAACTCTCTTGGAGTGAGAAGAGAAAGTTTACAGAACTGGCTAGTAAGAGGTTTTAAAAAAATGCAATGAAGAGCGAGAATTTAGGAAACAGTAAATTTCACAATGATGTGATCCTTGAGGACTGCCAAGTTTAAATAACAGTATCTGACAGTCGGATCACTCGCAATATACATAAAATATAATGTATCTGTAAGCTGTAATCACTGTAAGAGATTGTAAAGCGCTTAGAGCCCGCAATTACGGGGATAAGCGCTACATAAATACTCTCTATTATTATTATTAAGTTATTTCTGAGGCTAGAATGACAGTGGAGGTTGATGACCTCTGGTAAGCTAACTCCAGATCAGAAGCTCCATATCTCCCTAATACATATAAAGATCAACAATAATTGCCTGGCTGGTATTATACAGCAAAGAATTGCACAGAGTATTGTTTTTTGTTGTTGTTAATTTCTTTTCTTTGCCAAGGATAAAAGGAAAAATTTATAGAGATGTTAAATTTTGAAAGGAAATTTTGTTTTACAAAATGACACTCTACTGAAGTCTGTTCAATGATTTTATTTGAACACTACTCTCCTAAAGGATAAAATAATTTTATTGGAATGCCGCTCTCCTAAAGGAAAAGATAATTTCCATCTACAGACATTCCAAGAAATGAAGTATTAAATGACTTCAATGTCAGTGATATGAACAGTTACTATGGCAAAGAGAACATCACTGTGAATTTAAAAACTCTGTCTATATATACTGGATGTGTAGTAAACAAAAGGATGAAGATGACATAACATGATTGAAAATGACACTGACTGCCTGATCTTCAAAGCAGGTGTGGTCAACACATACACACATTGGAATTGGGAAACAGCTGGGAAAGCTCATGAGTGACAATTTTTTTATAGATGTCTTCCTTTCAACAAAGCATATTGTAGACATTTAGAAGGAAATGCTTAAGATCACAAAAGTTCTATTCACAGAAATGCAGGAGACCAACTATCCTTCCTTTAATATACTTTTGCTCATTTTAACTTTGGAATAAAACAGAATATGAGCTAAGGCAAGAAACCTATTCCACTGTTTCAATAGGTGGATGACTTTGGGACAGATAGGATAGAAGCATGAATAGTATAATAATCGAGAGTGTTTATATAGCACTTATCCCCGTAATTACAGGTTCTAAGCGCTTTACAATCTATTATTACCGCAACAGACCCAAAGAAGACACTCACAAATGTTCTCAGCTACCTGGGTAGCATATAAAGCGACTGCCTATTAGGCGCTCAAATCTTTAATCATTCTAACAATATAAATCACTGTTTATAGTTGGGTACCCATTCAAACCTGGGTGGAGTCAGGAAATGTGTGTAAATTGCCTTTCCCTAGGACAAAATGTCGGGACCTGTCAGGATTCAAACCTGGAACTTCAGATCCCAATTCCAATGGCCCAACCACTAGGCCACCGTTACCATTGCAAGATATCCTAAAGTAAGACCATTGTTTGTTGGCACCATTTCCTCCTACTATACAATTCTGTAAAAGCCCAACAGATCAAGAATACTGATTTTCAAACACCAGTACTTGAAGACAGACTTATTCTAAAATGGGAAACAGGGAAAGGATTCTTGGGAGAAAGAAAAACAAAAAAATAAAAATAAAACAAACAAACCCAGCTGAGGAACCACACCAATGGGGTCATGAAAATACAGAGCAAAGTGATAAGTGTCGTAAGTCACAGGCTTCATTTAAATGTTTTGAAATAGCTGTGGAATAAATCAATGTGTCATTCTCTACATATGGCCGGATGCAAAGCATAGTCATGCTTTGCCATATTCAAAGTCACGTATAAACTCACTCAAAAGCAAGTCATTTTTATCAAGCAGTTCTCATTTCTTGTATTTATGTTGTTCATTTTCCTCAATAGCTGGTATCTCAAATATAATGTAGACACAAATTTTTTTCCACTAAATTTGATGCAAAGCCGGATGTGCTGGAAGTTTGTTTTTTTTATCAGGTAAGAGAAAATGAGTGCTCACATTTGTGTAGACAAAGGCATAAAACAATTAAGTACCTGATTATCTCCAATAAAATTTTTGAAATAATAATTGAATTCTAATACTGTACTTATATCTCTGTAAATATAATTTATGAGACAAGACACAATGAAATCAGGTGCTGGTCAGTTTTTTTTTTAGTTTATAGACGTATGGGGCATCACTGTAAAGCTTATTCATTTTCCTTTCTGTTGGTGAAAAAAATTGTTATACTTGAAATCTAAGTCAAGATATTGTTGTTCAAAGACAACAGGGATGACCTGCTAGTGCACGTAAATTTAGGAAGAAAATGCCTGATCATTTTTTTCCAATTATGAATTCTTATCAGGCCAGGCTACTGAAGTACAATTTTTGGGCTTTTACTCAATATATTTCAGCAGATTTATGGTTACAATATTCTTACTCCTTTCAACCTCCTGTGGGTGGTTATCTAAATATGAATGAAAAAAAAGTTTAAAATTCACTGTAATTGTAATATATTATTGTAATTTATTGTAATTCACTAAACATTGTAATTTTTGGGGGGTCCCCTCAGCTTAACAAGGGCCTGATTTCATTGAGTCCCAGAATATCTTCATACCTTCACATTAATTTTCAATAAGTACTGCTATCTGTCAATAAAATTTTATCTGTACATTATCGACGATCTGACATAAAGTTAACAATTTACAATTTATCAATGACTAAAATGTCAGAACTTCTGTGCTTATAGTGTGGTTTCATGACGGCTAATCCTAAGATTTGTTATAAAATGATGAATCAGCAATTGGTATTGGTAACATCTATATCAGTGACAATGGACTGAGTTGGGCAATTTCATCAGGATTATACCTACAGTGAAAGACTTTCATTGTCATCTCTGCAGAGAAAAGTTAATAGCATTCATCATCCTCAAAATTTAACCAACAACATCACTGTTGCCATGATGACATCAACTATGTGCCAAGACACCACATTTTACAGGAAAATAATAAAGAAAATTTCATTACAAAAATTCTGACCTAAAGCTGATCTGAAATGACAGGTAATTTTTCTTTCTGCATTTGGCCTTAAAAATGTTCAGTTCTGGTTCAATTTGCTCTTGAAAAAAATTTGGTGGATATGTCCTAAGCTCGCCCTTTGCTGATTTCACCATGCTGTCAGCCGCATGCAACACTCATCATTGAGTGATAATTTACCATGGATAAAGTGCCAAATGCATACCAGGTTACCTAACTGACTCTCTCCCATTTGTCACTTACATGTGAGAACAACTTTAACTTCTACTGACAATCTTGGCATTTACAGTGATTACCATCATTATTCTCAAGACTTATTAAGGTTCTAAACTGTTATAGACATATAGGTGAAAGTGATATATACCTTCAAGATTAAGTCACAGAGTATTATATACACATTCAAATTTTAATCATATTTACAAATGTTTTGCAGCCAGTCAAAATGAGTTGTATGTTGACTTTCCACCAAACGGAGTTACTGCTATCGCAAAACATCTTAACTCCACACTTTTTGTGATAAAAAGGTTCTGAGCTAGCTTGACTATATTGTATTGATGAAACAGGGGGCGACTCTTCAGTGCCAGTTAAAAATCAAGAAAAAAAATCAGCAAAAAACAAACTCTTTAGCACATAAATATCACTATTCACCTCAGAACACTCTGACATATTCACAATCTGTCCATTAGAGTAATTTTTTCTTATTCAGAGATAAACATTCTTTCAGTTTCTGCAGTAATGAAATTTCAATATCAAATCACCTTTATCCCATTCAACTCCTGATTTCTCTGGTAAAATCCAGAAACTTACAAGTCATTCTGACTGGCCGCAAGATATATGATCCCATTATGATATCTGTTAAACTAGGGAGTACATCAGCTAAGTGATACATGATAGATATCATAAACACTATGAATAGGACTCTACAATCCTATGGAATGACAGAACTCTGAAAAATTCTTACTGAATTCTAGAGAAGTCAAATGGAACTTTGAACTATGCAATCAAGTTTATAGAGCAAGTTCACCTCAACTGTACCTGTATTAAAAAACCTCAAATTGCAGAATAAGATTTCAAGAGTACATAGTATGTAATAAATAACAGATCTCTTATAAGTGACTTTCCCGTACATTTACACAAGAGAAGGAAGCATTAAACCCCTCTCCAAACATCCAAAGTACTCCCATCAAAGTTCACAGTGAATACATTCAGCATTTGTATGTCTGGGATGGCGCATGCAAAAGGGGAAGAGTTGAAATACCCCTGACATGGAATGGTAACACTGAATAACGCACACAGAAAACTGTAACAATAACAATAAACAGCAAAACCCTTAAAGAGCATAATAAAAACAACAAGCAGTGATAGCTATTAGAATATAACATCAACCAAATCAAATAAGAACATCTTCTGAGATAATGATAGGTCCAGCATCTATCAGAATGATAGATCAGCAGCAACAAATAAAGAACGTCCATCAGAATATGGTGGCAACAATATCAAATAACATCCATGTGCATAATCAATAACAACCACGATATCAAAAGCACTAAAGATAGGATAAGAACAAGAACTAGAAATAAATGCAATATCTGAATAAAAACAACTCAACAAGATCTTCAAAGTCCACTGGAATGTGTTAAACCCGAAAACAAAGTCCTGAAGATTTCTAGCATTGTGCATAAACATGACAACTCACTTTTCAATCAGCTGCTTCAACTTTTCAGCTTGTTGCTCCTCTGGAATACTGGCAATGCTGATTGATGCTGGGAACACACTGTGATTAAAAACAAAGGGAAAAGAACTTGATTTATGTGTATAATTCATACAGCTCTCACATTATCACCTGCTTGTATGTATATACCAATCAATGATTAAACCAGAGAAATGTCTAGAGGTCAGCCTATCTCATGAGTGGATTTTTATAAGTGAAATAAGTTTGAATGATTATTAGTTTTAATTTTTCAAAACTACACAATCATTTCAACTAGCTTACCGTTTCTCTTGCAATTATCTCCTGACACTTAAAGGGTTAAACTCCTTGAGTAAATAAGAGGTGTATTCATTTACCAGGCGATGCCAAATCATACAACAAGATGCTCTTGGAACTATACACTTATTCCTCTATCCATCATTCTCAGCCATTATGATGCAAGCATATGACCATAACCAAATAATATTATTGTATGTTCTATGATACATTTCCCATTTTTGATAGATGTAATAATAATATGTAAAAAGAAACACTGAAAACATTCAATGATTTGTCCTAGAGTTCTTTTTTCAAATGTAGTGAAATCAAGAAACTCCAGGCGTAATGATCAGTCAGCATGGTAGATAGAGCCACTCTGAGAAAATTGAAGTAAAGTTTGACAATGTAACTGAAAAAATCTTCTAGCATAGCACTGATGGATAATATTCCAGCTGATAAAAAAGAGGCCCATAGTTGATGTTTATTTTACAAATCTGATAGTGTATAGAAAAGCAGGCTGCTCAAACATCAACAGGGAGAGGCCCCTGCAATGATTATTTACCACTGCAATGATTATCAAATCTCTGAAATATTGAGGTAAAACTTGATTGCAAAACTTAGTGACTGATTTACTTTTCCCACCAGATGGATAGGTATAAAAAGTTTACTAAGTTTCTGAAGTCCTTTGTTCACATCATCACACATAAATGCAAATAGATCTAGATCTTATCTAATGTGGATGTTCTACTATTACAAATTTGCTGTAAGTTACTATGAGCTTGGATCGCCTATAACTGTAAATTTAGAACTAACAAACAATATAGCAAAAATAATTTCATATACCTGATAGAACTTTTGTTGATGACACCGATCTTAAGATAAGAAAGGCGATGTAAAATCTCCTCACATCTTTCTCCATCCCCAGCAATGAAAATACCCTGAAAATGATAAACATTTAGATCCACCAGAGATTATTGCACTGTATATTGGGTACAAAGAGCCAATTGTTTTGAGCGTTTTCACTCCTGGGCAGCCATATTTTTTAAGTAAAGTTAGAAATAAATGAAAGAGAATGAGCAGGTGGCTAACATAAGCTAAACTGAGATATAATGAAGGTGCACTATATTTTGATGGGGAAAAAAATGCAGCTTCAATTCCTCTAACTTAGAGATATTCAAGGTCAAAGTTAATTCCACTGACCCTGTGGTCAGTAAAGCCCAATGTGCTCAAGAAAGCCCATTTTGAAGTCTGAGTAAATTCACTTGCTCACATTACATATGAGACACACCATGATGAGAAAAAAAAAAGCCATCCTGAAACTGAGGTCAGCAGAGAAATCACAACTTTTTCAACCGTGGCTGAACTTTTAAGGCAATTTATTATTTTTTTTAAACAGAATTATGCAGTCTCAGTCTATTCGAAAATACATTTCAGAATTAAATTTGCTGGAGTATATTGAGTTAAAGTCCAATAATGGTAATTTACTAATAAGAAATAATGAGGATCAATAAGGATTACCAAAGGAGACAGGCCAATTTCTCACTAAATTCAGCTGCAGTAGCAGGTCACCCACTTTGTGTTTCATTGGTAATATTTCAACTTCTATGTGAAAAAAAAAATTTTTTTTTTCTTCAATAGAAAGGAGAGAAAAAGACAATACAGTGATCATTAACTCCGTGAGCTCCAAACTGACCAGAGCCTTGATTTTATCATGCCACGTCTCATGCGTGTTCTTTCACAATTTTGTAGTAGGAATGTAATGCTGATATTCACTGCATTATGACAAAGAATTACTCAAGAGACTGCGAGACATGCTACTCACTACATAGATATGATCCTCTGTTATACTCCACTGAACACCTTTCACATTCAAGGCATCTAAGGCAGCCTTCACTTTCTGCAATACCAAACAAATTAGAGTTTTGAATTAGAGCCATGCTCACAATGTACATTCATTTACTTTACATCAGGCATGTCCAGAGTTCGGCCCAGGGACCAATCACTGCTTGTGCCCGAATTTATACTGCCCCCACAGCGCCTTTGGTGTATTAAATGAACCTAGATATGTCATAAATGTAAACTTACGACATACTTACATTTACTAAATTATGGAGTATGTGTAATTATTTAGTAAGTTTACGTTTAGGTCAATGGCATTGCACATCAGAAAACTACATGATTTGCTACTTCTTGAATCACGCTGAAATTTTTTTGTTTTGATGTGCATATATTTCACAAACGGCTGCCACAGTTATGTTTGGACCTACTCTGAAAGGTCGAAGGCACTTTCCTGTAATTTATCCTTGTAAATCTCAATGAAACCATGAAAGCATCAGGGCTTCTAGTGACAATATTAATTTTCTCAGGATACTCATTGTACATTAGAAGACGATATTGAATCAGAGGAATTTCCTATAGCCAAAGTATACCATGTTATAAAAAAAAAAGAAGCTGGATTGGAATATCTGTATGATCCAGGATTTGAACAAACTGGGGCTGAAGCCTTTCCCTTACCTCAATAAGAGACCAGTCCTCTGTCAGGAAGTGAACGTATTCATCCCGAAAATCCTCATCTGATTCCTTACATTCCTCTTTCTCCTCTTCAGCAGTCTTTTCCCCCTCTCCACCATCAGCCTCTGTCTTTTTCAGGGTTGCTTGGTTTTCAGCTCCCTTCTCATCTTCTGTTCCACTCTTATCCTGTTTTCCATCTGTCACACCATCTGTCCTTTTACTATCTTCCCCTATAGTCTTATCTTGTTTTGATTCAGTCTTTGTACTTGTTGTTTTCTTATCATCAGTCCCTTTTTTATCCTGCTTTTTATCTGTCTGTGCACGTGCCCCACTCTTTTCTTCAACATCATTCTTGTTCTCTTTTGTTTCTGTCATTTTCGTCTCTTCACTGTCTCCATTTTTCTTGTTCGTGGTCTCACTTTCCATCTTAGGTGCAGCAACAGTCACATTGGAAAGACTCACAGAGTCTACGTCTGTCTCCCCAGTAAATTCTGGTAACTGTTGCTGACTGGAGGCTTCTTCGATATCATCAAGTTTCAAATTATTGGAGTCTTCCACTCGCTTACTTGAGCCAAATAACTTTAAACCCAAGGATTTAACTTTGTTTTTTCTTCCCCCGCTTGATTTTTTCTTTTCATCTTCGAAATCCCAGCCAGTGTCTGCAGGGGCTATTTCATCAACTTCACTTTCACCGACATCTGGGAGCACTTGAGCTTCTCCTCCTGTGAATAATTCAAAACTTTATTAATTTCACAAGGGCTTTCATCCCCCATCTTCACTGAAAAATCTACTAATAATAATCACAATTACTGTGGAGGATTTATATTTTTAAATATGGTGATATGTATATGGAGATTCCAGTGAAAAAAAAAACAACAGATAAATCACATTTTTATGAAAAATGAGCTATTGCCCTGGTGTTTTAAAGCACACTGCTGAGATCTGTTAACCAGAATAATAATTCAGAAAAACCAGGTAAGTTCGGCTAAAAAGGGAGTTTTTATAAGGGTATGCAGTATACAGTGAAAAACTATAGATGTCTAAATTTTAATTTGTTTTTCTCCCTTTGAAGAAATGTGACGTATCTCTTTTTTTTCCACTAGATTCTTCATATATATGAAGTTGTTGTGTGCACAATGCCATGTAAATATGTAACACAATGATTTTATTTCATCTGGTGTGCAAAAATAAAAAAATTGTTTTAGTGATAAGGTTGAGTAAGAAAAAAAAAGTTATTTTATACACAGAAATAGATATTCATTCATTCTTTTTTTTCAAGTACAGATTAATTAGTTAGGAGCTGGTATCGCAGCAGAGTAAAAGATAGTCATTATTAATCCAGGAAAACAAAAATAGTGTTGTATTACCATGGCCGCAATTAAAAACTTCCTGCTTTAGTACTGAAAGAGAGAGAGAAAAAAAAATGAATCGTCTAGAGTACAAAATATGTTCTCCAGAATTCCATAACAGTAGCAGATCTATCTGAATACAGCAATGTATATATAACTGAGGGAGAAAACAAATACTCTGAAACAGCCTGCCCACCCTCTTCAATCTACCACCATTGTGAACTTCTTTGACTCTGATGATTTAGTAGGCTTTTTACAATACATGTAAATTGATCAAACACATTTGTGTGTTGTGAATGAAACTAACAAGATATTGTCGGAAAATTAATAAAAACATGTAGTTCCAACTTCTATATGTCTTGCATCCAGGACAAATGAGTCACAAGTCGCGCCAGGTGAGTTCAAGTCATAGCCGTTTTTTACTGTTTTTCACTATTTTCTGACTATGATACCAAAATATTTTTTTTTTTTTTTCAGATTAAAAAAAAGGCTGTTGTTATGGGACCGTATGCCCCCCTAGTGTCTGGCGTTAGGGGACCGTATTTTGAAGCC
>JBCAUA010584075.1:0-14660 GCA_038406235.1 Peronia verruculata
TAGCGGGCGTTAGCGGCCGCTGCGGTACTGAATCGGTAGCGGGCGTTAGCGGCCGTTGCGGTACTGAATGGGTTAAGGGAAATAACTTGGAGCATTTGCAGTTTTAATTTCAGGGATAATACACACACAGTTACAGTTACAGAAGTCTGGAGGTTAAATGTATGTCAAGCAGTCATAGAAAGAGACATTATAGATTTTTATTATTCAGTAATAATTGTGGAAGTCATGAGACTAAACTTTCACCAGTCATGAGAGTAGATTTCATCAATCAGTAACAATTATAGAAGTCATGAGAGTAAACTTTCACCAATCAATAACAGTTATGGAAGTCAAGAGACTAATTTTCACAAATTAATAACAATTATGGAAGTCATGAGAGTAAACTTTCACTTATCAATATCAATTGTGGAAGTCAAGAAACTAAACTTTCACCAATCAATAACAATTATGGAAGTAATGAGAGTAAACTTTAACCAATCAATAACAATTATAGAAGCCAACAGACTAGATTTTCTCCAAACAATAACAATTATGGAAGTCATGAGACTAGACTTTTACCATTCTTTAACAATTATTGAAGTCATTTGACTGAATTTCCACCAGTTAACAATTATAGGTCACAGACATGACTTCACCAATCAGTAACAGTAACAATCAATAGTCATGTGTATAAAAAATATTCTCTGTTTATCAGTTCTTTAAGTAATGACTCATGTGTATAGACAATTCTGTCTGCATATACCTCATTTTCAATAATTTTTAAGTGATTATTTGACTGGGTTCACTGCCAGCCCTGTCCTAGTGAGATTACATGCGAGTTATTCCAAAACTGTACAATGATCAGGGAGAAAGGGAGATAATCTTTAATATGTAGACTAATTACATTAACTGATCAGACAAGTTAGGGAAGTTGGAGATTGAAAATTCTTCAGCATTGAACTACTTCTTATCTGAACTAGGAAACAGCCTAAAAAGTTCTCCACATTCAGCCATTTATGAGTTTTAGTTGCTTGTTTACTTGTATTATAGTTTTGTGTTTTCTTGTTACTGCTGATCAGATAAGTTAGGGAAGTTAGAACTTGAGAATTTTTCAGCGTTGAATTACGTCTTATCTGAAATAGGAAATAGTCTAAGAAGTTCTCCATATTCAGCCATTTATGAGTTGTAGTTTACTGGTATTATAGTTGTTTTTTTTAATTTTTTTTGTTACTGAAGATTACTTGAAGTCTTAGAAAAGGTGTGACTGAGGGCTAGTGGACACATCCTCATTGTAAATATAAACAACAGTTTGTACAAGGATCAAAATGGGGGGGGGGGGGTGTGACTTAACAGGACAAGACTACAATATTTGAGAACTGCTCTGATCTTATATATTTATGATACATTGTACTTAAATCATGTATATTGCTGTAATGGATCCCTATGTCATTCATATGTATACTTATAATATGTGTGTATATTTATGGAGAGTAATGTATCTTCATCATCTGCCCACTGCTAGCTGTATCTGTGATGTCTTTGCAAAGTCTTTAGTTAATTAAAAGGTCATTAGCCACTTGATAATCTTGGGGCACAGTATTTTGATTTTAAAAGTGGAATGAGACATTTTTTTCAACCAGCTAAGTACAAGCACTATAATGCAGGTATTGTAAAGAAGGGGGGAAAAAATAATCTTTTAGCATCTGTAGTTTGAAATGCATGAAACGGAAAAAAATAATTGTCTTGTGCCCATGGCAAATGAGTCACAAGTTGCGCCAGGTGAGTTCAAGTCACAGCCGTTTTTTACTGTTTTTCACTATTTTCCGACTATGATACCAAAATTTTTTAAAAAAATTTTTCAGATTTAAAAAAGGTTAAATTGACGTTTTTTGAAAAGAAAAAAAAAAAAATAGCATCTCAGTTGAAAAGTAGTTAAAAACAACCAAAAACAGCCGTTTATCTTCGTTGCCTGGCGCAACTTCCGACTCATTTGCCCTGGTAGAAGTCAATTATCATGACGGGACAAAAACATTTTCATCACATGCTGAATCTTTCAGAATTTTCCTGATATTCATGTTCCAGATAGCAAAAGAAAAAGTGCTATGTCCCATCTTTACACTGTTTCTCTCGTACTGTTGTACTTGGCAAAGAAAGGTAATTTGGCTGATGGGCAAAATGGCTCATTGTCTTAAGTGCCCTCGGTATTGTAATGAGGAAATTACAATTGTATGGAATGAAAATTAACTGAATACTGATGTTACCTTCATGAATACTGATGTTACCTTCATTTACTTGTCATGAATGTGGCATTAACCCTTTGAATCCTGGTCACCAGTACCTGAAAAACCCCTGTTCCTGGCCTTCTGGGCTGAGAATGCACATTTCTCATTTCATGTTCAATATCTTTTGTGAACACAAGCCTCAAATGCGATCATGGGCGCAGACATTTGTAATCACAATAGTCCTAAATGTCCTCGTCCCAAAGCGACCTCTTAGATCTATTTTCAACTGCAGTGGATGTATAGGACTGGAGTAAGTGTGTCAGCCCGCTCTAATGGGCTGTGGGGAATTTGACACCAGAAAATCTGCGAGTTCAGCGGGTTAAAAGGCTGAATTATGATTTTCCAAGAACAGTGTCAGTAGCACTTCAGGCAAGTTAGCTTTTGAGGGTTGAGCTGCAGTGTCTTAAAGCAGCGGCAGTCATACCTAGGACATAACCTTTCATGATTTGGGTATTGATACAGAAACTGACGAATTAACTGTTGCCTTCTTTGTATATTTCTAGTTGATGTCATGTTATGTATGCAAGGACAATGAGTTACATCCCATCATTGAGTGTCATGTTTCATATTCCCCCTATTCGACACATTGAATTGCATTGAATCCTATGAAACTTGCTGGACACAATGATTCCCCCCGATGCCACAAATGGACATGTCATTCTTTTAGTATTGTGGAATGGACATTTTATTCCTTGCAGTAGTCAAGAAATTGACATTTTATT
This sequence comes from Peronia verruculata, assembly GCA_038406235.1. Lineage (NCBI taxonomy): Eukaryota > Metazoa > Mollusca > Gastropoda > Systellommatophora > Onchidiidae > Peronia > Peronia verruculata. Next base: position 2,984 of record JBCAUA010584075.1, read on the forward strand.
CCTTTGCTGTTAACCAGGGAATTGACATTTTGTTCCTCGCAATTATCCAGAATGGACATTTCATTCCATGCAGTTATTCAGGAATGGACACTTTGTTCTTTGCAGTGGTCCAGAAATGGACATTTCATTCCTAGCAATGGTCCAAAATTGACTTTCATTCCTTGAAATGGTTGTGAGCAGGCTCTTTTTTTTTTTTTTTTTTTTAACAACTTTAAATGAATGTGTTCTGATGTTTGCTTTTTTTTTTTTTTCCACTTATTGTTTGTTCATTTGTTTGTCTGTTGTCATGTTGAAAATTAGTATGACAATGAAATAATTATGTAGCCCAGCCGCCTTTGACTGCTTAAACTCACAGACCGGTGGAGAATAGACAGTGATGCCATTTGGCATTGTCACTGTGATGTGGCTATACATCTTGTTTGTTATGTGTAACAGTATTATCCTCATTGTACTATTCTAGTTAAAGTAGAGAGAACTTCATATATTTTTTCAACCAGCATGTATACCTACCTGTAAATTGATATCTAAGCATGTTTGTAAAGCGTTAAAATACTTGTAACTTATAATTTAGTATTTATTAACATCAAGTAGACTTATGCATGTGTAAATCACAAATTTTGCAGATATCTGTCTGTGCTGTATTATATAGTGATGTGCTATAGTGGTATATTCTTAAATATACAGCAACCCATTCCCATTGATAAACAGTCTCTGTATCATGCAAAAGTGACATGTTGTAGTGAAATGAAGAAGAGTTGAATGGAACAGAATCTATGACATTGAACGTCCTGCATTCCTGTAAATTTCAATATTGCCTGCCATGTGTACTACAAGGAGTCACAACTAATATGTAGTTTAAAAACAAAGAGAAAAAATACTGATTTTCAGCTCAAGAAGCAAAGTAAGTGACTTTCAGTGCACTTTATGGAAAAGTCTTGGATATTTCACACCATTGTTTGCAGTGCGATTTCAGCCAGTGAGTGACTAGGGATCAGGCATCATGAGGATTCAGAATGAGTCTGCTTCATCACATGCAAAATATCGTGTCTCATATTCATGGAGGGAGGAGAAAAAATAACCACTGGCCGTTCTGACCATTTTGTGAAAATAAGACTCAGTGGCCTAGTCCAACCAGGGTGTCCTTTTGAACCAATGAACTTGCTTCTTTTTATTTGATTGGGAACATTGGGTTAGGCCTTGCAGATTCTAGATATAGATTTCAGATTCCATAAGAGAGGGGTACTGCAACAGGCTATTTGAATTCAGGAGGGTTATATTTAGAATGAAGGGTTAAGTTAATGACCGGATTGTGGTAAAACTTAAATTAGAATAAGGATTTATTCAACCGCTCCAGAACATTAAATTACAACATTAAGACCATCTGGTTGCAATATATCCATGGGGCTATTTTGAGCACTAATTTTGTGCAAAAAATTAACATACTCAGTATAGCTCTCGTTTCTTGTTGAGCAGTTTTGAAGATCAGCTATCAACGTAAGAAATCATTCCATTGTAACTTTGTGCCAAATGAGACACTCAGTTTAGGAGGCATTTTTTCTGCTGCCTGATTGTCATTTGTATGGTACATGCAGTTTATAAGTTACAGCTGGTCTGTTATCAATTTTTGGTTCCAAACAGGTTGAAATGAGTCTCATGTCACATTTTTTCTGTGTTGCCTGGCTGATGTGTGATGAGAAAATTATGAGAGTATTACAGGGATTTGGAGCTTTAGCGAGTCAGAAAAAGATGCATATTGCTGAGTAGCACTGGCAAAAGCACTTCCATCTGAACAGGCTTGTGTTCCTGTGAGACTGTATAGATATTAGAAATCTAATATCACGAGCCACAGAACATGTCAGATGGGATGTATTTTCTACATAGACTATTGACATACTGCACACCAGACCAGCTCCACTGTATTTGGCTACTAATTACAGTGGAATCAGCTTAAAGTCAACCTCTCAGAACCGAGAAAAAGTGTGACTTTAAGCGAGGTTGACGTTAAGCAAGGTTGTCCGCTTTCAGGGGACACAATCTCAGGTAGGCCCAGGGGGTCAAAATATGTGTTGTATATTTCATTGGGTTATGCCCTTTCAGACATTCTGATCACGGGGTTGACGATAATAGGTTGACGAGTCATGTCATTCAATGTCAAACACATTTTCAATCTCCTCCTGAGTGGTTTTCTAGGTACTACATGTTACGTGATTTAAAGACGTGACTGAAAGTAAATCAGGTGCAGTTCCTGTCTGCACTGTCTTTAAGTGTGAGTGTCAACAAGTAGGGTGAAGAGAGCCGAGTGGGAATAGGTGTTGGTGTGTCTTCGCTAAAGCAAGGCAAGCGAAGAGGGCTAGTCACAGAACAGCGTGTCAGTGGCAAAGCGGCAAGTGGTCAGTTTACTGACTATCCACAGCCTCACAAATGAAGGCGAGAAGGACAAGGAGTGCAAGCGCGAATCTGCTGTGTGGGTGGGTGTTTGTATATCCCCGCCAACGCGTGACAGGTGAAGAGAGTTGAGCATCTGCTCAATACAGCGACAGGCCCACAGGCTATCTAGTGTGTCGTAACAAGGCGTCTCTGTTTCTCTGTCTGATTTTTTTTTCTCTTTATCTTCACAATTTATGGCTGTCAGTTGACCAGCATGGGCCATTTGGAGCTGACTTTAAACGAGTTCGACCTCTTAAGGTGTTGACAATATCAGAGACAAGACTAATGAAATATAGAAGGGGAAAAAAACGGGACCGCCAATGCATGTTGACCTCAACCGAGAGTTTACTTTAAGCGAGTTGAACTCTTGCTGGTTCCACTGTAATGAGATTCATGTTTTGAGAGAATTGGGAGTTTGTGATTACATGCCTTGTGCCTTGGTATCAGGGAAACTATCTTTATTTTTTAAGGTGTTCCTTATTTGTATTCTGTTTTTATGAGACATTGAAGGAACAGACACCAGAGGATGAACCTGGTAGACATGGCAGGAAGCGGAACATTTTTGCAAAAAAAAGAAAAGAAAAGAAAAGAATGGATTTAATATTAATAACACATATACCAGGTACAGCACACATACAAGACCTATTCTTGACATTACAATACATATGACATACTATCATACATGTCACTGTTTTACATCTGGAGAGAAGAGAGCACATTCCTTACCGTGAGAGAAACTTGACTATGAGCATTCCAATATCCTTTGCTCAGAGTGTTAAACTTCATTTTGATGTTCATACTTTTTTTTTTTTTTTTGTGGAGTGGAAGCAGTATAAGAGCTAAACTACAGTTATACAAGTAGGTGATTTAGGCCTGGTTTCCTGGGCTAAATCTGTTTTACAAACACATACATGTACTTACATGGGTTATTGCACAAGAACCAATATGCCAAAATGAAAATCTCATATGAGAGAAATATCAGGTAACTTGGTCCTTCTTGACACAAGGTCAGTTTCTTTTTTATTGCACAGTTTCTTACATGGCAACTCTGCTATAATCAGTGTCACAGATAGAGAGGAAATGATGAGCAGCCTTCATTATGGTTATGGTGGCAACAGCGTGGAAAGGATCAGTGAACACAGTTTATCGTAGCATCATTTGGACGTGTTTAATGCATCAGGTTAACTGATGAATGGTGTTTGTTGTATGTGTCATGAAAGGGTTTCTGTTATACATGTACAGCTATTCATATATATTTTTGAAAAGCTAGTGGTTACTGAATTGTTCATTCCATGGTTAAGACCACAGTGGTCCTGCCCTTTCCACCCACCTGTTTTTGTGTATTCTAGTGTATTGTTTTGTCAGGGGTGGATTTTGAGTACTGTTACAGTAAGTCTACTGAAGTAAATCGAGATGGTGCAGGTACAGAGAAAAAGCCTAATGCAAAGTCATCAAAGACATGGCCCTTCTTATTTAAACAGGCTTATTTGTCTGCAGTTTACATGTATTTACATTTCTTCAACATCACTGAGATGGTCCCACTGTTTTAGGATTGAAAGGCTACATACATAATAAATGGCTGACCTTTGTCCCTGCATGTTTTGACTATGGCTGAAACCCCCCTGTCCGAAGAAAAAATTTTAAAAATCCAAACCCCTCTTTGTATATGATTGTTATTTATTCTCCTTCCTGTCCTTTTAAGCCAATTAATTAATCATGGATCGCCTTGTGTGGTCAGACATACAGCCTGTATACATACATGTATTCAGTCTTCAGATCGGGGATTTAGTACAAGGGACAAGTTACTTTACTGTGTAGTAGGCCTTTAATAGGCTGAAATGAATTGGATGTCAAATATGTCATACAGACACAGTTGTTAGTCTCAGTGGAAAGAACAAATAGTGAGGTTTACACGTCAGCTTACATATACATGTAGTAAATTCTTGTTTCCGGTCTCAGCGGTCCTATTATTGTTTTTTCCTTTTTTCTATCTTTGTACTGATTAATGTTTATCTTGTTTGAAGTCAACAGTTATTTCAGTCCCCAGTTTTATGAAACTGGACTGTACCTTATTTTGACAAACAAATTAATCAGCTATTACTCTTTTATGCAGGAGATATTTACATTGAAAGCTAACTCCTGTGCCCTCGGGTCGGTAGGCCTATAATCTGGATTTTGTCAGGGAAACCCATTCTCACTTCTTATTCATTTCAGCCAGTCATGAGGCATTTGAATCAGCCTCAAAGAGGCTGGCAAAGTTTCATCAATCAAAAAATTCTAGTCTGTATTGGTATCATGTTGCTCAAAGTTGAATGAGTAAATACATTACAACATGCATTCTATGAAACAAGAACTTGCTTTATTAATTTATTTGCTTAACTTTCTCATTCCCGCTATATGATAATGACATGCTCACTTGTTTTGAATACCATTTCCTTTTTAAATCTGTGTCTTGTTTATTGAGTTTGTTGATGCTTGTCGTAGAGGGCATGCATTTCTAATAAATATATATGCAAGAATTGAAATAAAGCAAATCATATTCTAGCAAGTCTAAAGAAAAAAAAAAGAAAAAAAATATTGTGAATCAGACTTTTGCTAAGAATATCGTGCATAAAATTTTATTATGCATGTAATCTAATGCATGTTCCAAGTACATTATAACAATTTATATTTTTCTCTCCCATATGTCAAAATATAATATTTATGTATATGACATGGAAGGAGTGGGAGAAACTACTTTGCAATTTTTCATTGTAAATTTTTGGCACATTTCAACTTTTGTGTGACTTTCTTCTCCACATTTCCTTGTTTCTTATATGCTATCCACTCTCAGTATAGTCTCTACAATTGAATACATTTTGATTGCTTGCGTCCTTTGTTTCTGCCCCTTTTAACTAGACTACTGACAGATCTTTATTTACAGTTAAGTTGTTTTTGCTTTTCCCATGTGCTTTATTTTGTCAGCAATTCTGACCAATGAGCATTATCTTTATTTATACTGTAATTCTATTTTTATTGAAATATTTTGTCCTTGATTGATTAATTTTTGCATTGATATTTGAAGATAATACATGTATCCTTCTAAAGCTATGTACTTGCACTTGTATTTTGTTAATTCTTGTACTGCAGACTTACTGGGCCTATCGTTTGGTATTTAGTATTGTTTTTTACAAAAGTTTATATTTTCAGTTTGTGCTGATCATATTTTGTTTTGTTAAACATTATCTTTTGCCTGTATGATATGTCATCATACTAGTGAAGCATTCATTGATGCCAGAAAACAAAAACTCCTTTCGAAATTAGTTTCGAGTAGTCATTTTCATGTTAATACGACAAATTATTTATGGGTCTATGGAAACTGCCAAGTTCAGGGCATATTAAATATTGTTTGAAACCAGTTGAGCTATTTTAAAGTGTCAACGGAAGGGCAGGTTAATTAAATTAATGGTCCTGACACTCACACCTCTGTAATGGAGAAAGTACCATTCCCTTACGTCTTTTTTGTAACTTCAGACGATCCAGAAAGATTCTCCAAGTTCTGCTTTGGCAAAATCAATCACTAAGACAGTCAGATCTTTTTTTTTTTTTTTCGTTTCCAAAAGAAGCTCATTTGTTATGTCTCACATGGCTAATATTATCACCTCACTCTGTTTTTAAGTTATAAAAATTTGCTAGCAATAATTTTTTATACATATGTCATTGACATTTTACATGTCAAAGACCTGCTGATTATGCTTCCTTTCTCGTTGTTATATTGTTTTTTTTGGGGGTGGGGGGGGGGGGGGGGGGGTGTTGTTTTTTTTTTTTGTTGAAACCATTTTTTTTTTTCTTCTTCTGTTTGTTTTCGTTGGTAAAATCAGTTTCTTTTTTATTGTTCTGTTTTTTTTTTCCTATCACTTAATTTGAATGCTAAAACTTGTAATTGATGTGCACATATGAAGATATCTTTTGATTTTATGAATTTCTTCCTTTGGACATTTTGTTTTGCTTACTGTCTTGGTCAGCCTTTCAATCTCATGTAGGTGATTATATGAGTAACATTGTGTTCTTTGTAAGATCTCTGAAATGCAGCCGCCAGGCAAGCACTTTTTTGCAAACTGTGTGCTTATCTACCACTTGTTTGTTGCCTTGAGGTAATAAGCTTGATGTTTTTTAGTTCTGAGGTGTATCTGGAAAAAGGTTCTGTTTTTGTTGTACCTGTAATTGCTGTTTTCCTGGATTGTGTTGATTCATTGTGGTCCATTTTTTTTTTTTTTCTCAGATAGCCAAATTACTTCTATTTGCTAGACATATGAGATTTTAAATAAACATTGTATAGAACAAAAAAAAAAACAAAACAACCAACAAAAAATTGCATCATTTATTTGAAACCTAGGAAATAAAGAAGTTGTGGAAAAATTGTTATTTTACGATTAGAAGAACAAATTTTCATCATTAATATGAATTTTTTCAGAATATTTTGTCAAGTATGTTTCAGTTTGAAAAAATATCAAAGAAGTTCTGTGTTTTTCATATTTTACAAGTTTATTTACATATACATGTATATATGATAACTGCATATCAAAAGGACATAGTTTGGCAGGCTGTTTTGATACAAAGACTCCATAGATTTTGAAAAATGGACCACAAATTTTTGTGGAATCTGATTTCCTTATCAAGGAGACAAAAATCTTGTTTGGTTGGACATGTCTTGAGTGCTTGTGTTTTGTTGAGTAAGCAATTTTGTCATTAATTATAAATATGCAGATCTATAACTTTTTGTATGTTGCAACTTACACACACTTTCCCACCTAGTATGACCCACCTCAGTGCTACCATATGTAATGTTTATCATCTAATAGCAGGTTTGTAAATACACAGCATTGTGTTGGAACATTGTCACAGTTGGTGCCGAAGTGAAAAATGATTTGATCCAAATAAATAATGGCAATTTTTAAACACTTTTTATTATTTTGCTTTGTGTTCTTTGTATTGTGGAGGGTCCTTAACTGAGGAAGAGAAATGAATAGTCAGTGTAAAATATCTGTTTTCACTCAACTGGAAAATTGTAGGTTTTCTAAAATCTTGGGGCCGTCATGTCAGTCAGACATACCAATATATGTACATATATACACATCAGTATGTGAATCCATTCACCTGAGATGCAAAAGAATGTCTTTTCGGGGATATCAGACCTCCTTCTTTACTTAGAAAGTAGATGTTTAGGCTGCCATGAATTTCTTTGCTAGCCACAATTTTGTGTTCCTCATGGCAAAGACACTTCAATTTGTACATCTTACTGCAAGGGAGTGCATGGCATAAAAAAAATGAGGGAAATACTTCCCTTTTTGTTCATGTTAGCAAAGTGATATCTCTGTCTTTTGGAGATGAAGTTTGGCCATACTCCAAGATGCCTTGGATATATTGTTTATCCTTTCCCGAAGAACAGCCATTCCTCATTGTTACATCATGTATATGTGGAGATATTGCATGTGCTAGATCAATATACATGTATTATATATTCACATAAATATATCCCTGTTTGTATAGATATAAAATCTATTTATCATTATATACTCAGTAACATATCAAAAATCAACAGAACCTGCGATATCTGCTTTACAATGAAATAATTTTCAATTATGGACACTGCAGATTTTTTTAGCCACAACAATACTAGGATCAGAAAAGCCGCGCCTGTGACTGCACAAAACCATTAAACAAATTTAGTAGATGTGTATTGTGTATCCTATGTAGCCACTATCAGTGGAATTTTGTGACATGGCCTCTTCAATGAGATACATGTATCGTTTTTGACCAGTCTTATTATTTCACTTCTCCAGACTCAAAAGGTATTGAATAAGCAGTGTAAAGCAGGAAAAAATATTCTACTTCTTACCATTTGATATACTGATCACAAGAAAAAAAAGACAAAATCAGGACAATGATGTTATTTCAAGAAAGGGTGCAAATGTGAATTGATGAAAAAAAGAAACTAGAGGAGAGGTCTCAATAATCTGAAGGAACCACTATTTGTTGTTAACTTGTAGACATTTTTGTGTATGTTTATGTCTATTTCCATTTTCTGCATTTGATAACTCAGTAGATAAAGCGGTCATGAGATACATGTGTTCATTTAAGGAGAGGCTTTCCCTATAGTGGTTCGTCTTCAATGCTAGGGCATGTCGCAAGAATGTCTTTTGAACACTCATCATGAAGATTCTTTCAGCCCTCAGTTCCACAATGTTATTTGCTATAAAGTATTTTTCTGGAATTTTCAGAATTTAGTTGTATACTCAGAAGTCGAACTATTGTTGCAATACAAGCCTTGGTATCAACACAAATTGACTTAACAGTAACAGACTTTATATAGTGGCTTACCTTGACTTTAGGCCCAGTTATAGAAAAGAACTCTGGTGGCAATTTTCAGTTTGCATTCCCACCAAAGAGGGCTTATGACATATCAATGTAGACCCACTGATGAATTCCCATTCATAAGAAGTCAGGTTTTGGGAGCGGAAGCGTGATTCAAGAAGCTGACTTTTCTTCGTTATGTTTGGTAGTGGGCAGTAGTCAATGTGTTACATGAAAGCTTATCATATGAGACTGACAAAAAGGTCGTAAGTTTTTTGTCCTTCGATAATACACATAAAAAAAAAAAAAGATACCTTCCCTTTTCTTACTCACAGGAGGAAAATATGTGTACATTTTGAATTGAGCACTGCATGAGAAACAATAAATGAAGTAAAATTGAGCCGCTCGTGATTACAAAAAGAAAAAGAAAGCTCAATTTTTTTAATAAGCGTTGTTCGTGATGTGTGTAATCAAAAGGCACGACTTTTTGTCACCGTCTCATCCATTGCGCAATCGGAGTGATAGGTTGGAAAAGCTTGATAGCATTGAACTGCTAATGAATCGAGATAGGAACTGAAAGAAGAACACCACTAGCAACAGACATCTAACCAGTTTCTGTGAGTATGACGCGTGGAAATGCAGACAGTGTCAGATTCGAGTCTTTGAGAAAACTGGAGTTTTTTTTATTAGACCAACATTAATGAAACTGGGCTTTGGGCGTATCTTTATTTGTGATTTGTTCTTTTGGAGATAGGGGAGGGAGGGGTGCGGACACTGAAGAAATAGAGAGCACAAGACTAGATTTGTTTTTAAAGAAAAAAAAAAAAAGAAAAGAAGATAAGAGAAAAAGAAAAGAAAAGAAGATAAGAGAAGAGAAAAAGAAACGAAAAGAAGATAAAGAAAGAAAAAGAAAAGAAAAGGAACAAAAGAAAGAAAAAAGAGTCGGGGGATGCATAACATAAAAAAAATATACCATATTCATTTCCACTGGTCATTTTTTATGTTTAGTGTCTGTCTGTTTTTGTGGCCAGGGAGGAAAAGAGTGGTTGAAGAAAGGGGGGGGGCATGTATTAAACGACAACAAGGCCAGGCACTTTTTAGCATATCTTAATTTTTAGGAACTGCCCAGGTTCTGGGTGAAAATCAGTAGGTTTTCTTGTAATAACTAGTGCGCCAAAGGACAGTGACGCTATTACTCGGGTTGTTGTGGTACCAGTACCGTTGGTATTTAACTTAAATCAAACTTCAGTTCCCGATGATGGGGACGCAGTGGCTCCATGAGTATGGCGTCTGCTCATGGAGAAAACAGGCCGGGATCCACTCGCGGGTTCTGCATCGGGGGATGACAGGACACGAAGATCGAAATCCCACATTTTTTCAGTGACTCAACGGTCCCTGGCTTCTTGTGGGTAGGGAAGCCCGACGTCTAGCCTTCTCGGATAAGGGTGAATATAGTTCGGAGGTCCCGTGTGTACGTTACGCACATTAAAGAACCCTTAGCAGTTCAAAGTCGATGGAAGAGTCAGCTGAGTGCCGCTGTCTGGGCAAAATTCCAAATTCCAAATTTCTACCCACAAAGTCTTGGAGGTCTTGGAAATGAGGTTTTATGATCAAAATATCAGAATCGGGTTTTTGCTACTTTGTAGATGTTTTGGTCTCTTCTGATACGTGGAAAGTATCGGTTGGGAACATAAAAATTTAGTTTATCCTCCGAAACACCACCAGCATGACACCACCAGAAGACAGTATAAAAAGATTATGAAAATTCAATTGCAATTTTCTCTTGTGACTTTATGATCTCCTTCACCAATATCAGGAGCCCCAGTGCCAGGGGTGGACACTGGCTGACCATCTGAGGCGCTGACCACACTGAATATCAGTGAACATGTCCTCCTGGGCATCTGGATAGACTTTCCAAATCCCAATGAGGGCGAAACATGCCTTATTTCTGCTGTTTCAGATTGCAGCAGGGGATTATCTTTATCTGTCACAGGAAAGGTAAAAAATGCTCTTGGTTTTGACTGAGGAAGACATAGTGGCCATTATAAAGCCCTCTTTGGACCCTAAAATGATTACGGTTATGGTTTTTATAAGCTTTTCAACCTCCTGTAGTGGTGGTTATCTCAGCTGTCCACAACCGTGGTAAAAAAAAAAAATAACACATTGTGTTATGTGATGGTACAATTTTGCTATCTATACAAAATGATTACACGGAATCTCTTTTGCTTATGGGGGTAGGGATGCAAAAATGGAGGAAAAATGGACGTATGGGCTCAGGAAAAGCCATAGAAATCATGGAAAGAGGTCTAGTAGGTGAAACAAACATGCTTTAGGGTTAAAGGTCCGATCACAAACTCTTTAAGGCTGTTTTTTTTTTTTTAGCGACAAAAAAAATTAAATGTGTTTTTCTCAAAATGCGTGTTTTAGCACAAATATGCAATCTACGTTTTATTAATCGAGCAATTGCCATGAAATTTGACATGAACATAGAACAAAAGAAGGGATTTTTGATGTTTTTAAGTTTTTGGAAACTTTGAGATTCTGCGGTCAAATTTTGCAAAATCCGTGATTTTTTTACTTACCGATTAAAATAAATAAATAAATAAATCAGTCATCAAAAATCCCATCTGATCAGTTTTAGATAGTGTACTAAAAAATGCGTACGCAAATTTTGAAGCAAATCGACTGAAAAATGTGGAAACATATTTACAGTAAAGTTACACAATAATGAGTGGTAAAATCCAAGGTGGCGGCTGTTGCCATGGCAACCATGCGTGATTTCGATTTTATCGATTGTTTTCCTCTAAATTGACCATGCCAAATTCGATGGTAATGGTAAACATCATCTGGGGGGGGGGGGGGGGGGGGGGGGGGGGGGGGGGGGGGGGGGGGGGGGGGGGGGGGGGGGGGGGGGGGG
>JBCAUA010584186.1:0-16296 GCA_038406235.1 Peronia verruculata
AGCCATAAGAGGTTGATGATCAGTATAATAGACAGAAGTGCCGTGATTTTTCTCTTGCCGTAGAAACGCCAACTCATTGTCCTGTTGATTGTAAAGCTTGCACTGAGAAAATAAAACAATAAAACGAAAAGTTATAAGATACGCATGCAATGAAAGTAAATTATCACTGGCTACATGAAGGGTGGGAGAGTGGGATTATTACATTTGTTGTGGGATTCTATGGAGGAAGACCTTATTTTTTAAAAAAAGCTAACTGAAATACACCTCTTGACAGCACTGTGAATGGTGACACCATGAAAATAGAATGGCGGTATCAGAAACATTATTATGTACTATATCTGTTTATGCTTTGATATCACAACCGTTAAATAAACTCTTACTAAAACGTGGAAATAAATTTTTAGGAAACTTTATGAGCAATACAATTCCGAATCTTGTCATTCGATTAACTTATTCACTCTCTACACCGATTCCCGAATTATGTGGGATTACACTGTGTTGGGACTAAAAGCACACACATACATCGGCGTTGAGCCTTTGGCAACGATGAACTTTTTTTTTTCTTGACTATGTAACTGCAATGGGATTGGATATATGTAATATTAAACAGGACAGCTCCCGCCTTTCCCCCCTTTCCCTCCCCTACCCCATCTTCTCCACATGTAATTAGAAATCAACACTAGTTCCAGATTAGTCACATGCATGGCATTCCAATGTGAATTCAACACTTACAACTTTATTTTAATCAAAGTGGAAATACCATTTTTTAACCCTTGAAGTATCAAGGGGTCGATGTCATAAAAGGTTAGCATTAATTTTTGTGTCTAGTTTTTTCCAACGAATACACAATATAGTGTAATAATAACGCGTGTTATTCGGATGTGTTTAGTCTTTAAATCTCAAGAAAATAGGAGTATCTCGGTTTTACATACGTGTTCAGTTTCAGTAAGAGGAATGTGAGTAGATATTTCTTTTTTGAAACTGGATGTCTTGCCCGAACATGGCAGCACCGTTTCTTCATCTCATTTTCAGCTGTCAAGAGTTCTTCAATGTGTTAAAATACACACGAAGCTTAGAAATACAGTCACCTCTATCCGAGAAGACTTGACGTCAGACTTACGCACCCAAGAAGCCAGAGGGCTAAAGAGCTGGAAAAAAAAAAAAACATACAGTTCTAATGTTCTTATGTTTCTGGTCCCCCCTGTAGGACTCGATTTTCGAACCTTGGGTGCAAGTTTTTCGCCGATAAGCAGACATCTAATCCCTCGGTCACCACGAGTGCCGATAATAATAAAGAAAGAAATGCTAATAAGAAAATGCTCGTCTTTCACTGCCCTATGACCTAAACAGCCATTTCTTAGATGTCATAGAAATTCCGATTATTTCTATTGACCAAAAACGACAAAAACGTAGGCGTCCTAGATATTCATATCTGACCCTCCAGCGAGTAAAGCTAACGATGGCAAAGGGTGATAACGAGAGCACTGATCGTAGCAAGCACAGCATGCATTAATAAATTACCGTAACAACTCGACACTCTGTTCGTGGTTATGTCCCACAACCTGGGGGCTCACTTTTCCCCCACTTAATTCTCTGTTGATGGAGTCATTGGCTTACCCACGACCTTTACTATCGCCACAGCTCTCAAATTAATGACTATATTATAGAGATATTGGTGTTGATCATGGCTATGCGTTATTTATTATTCATAATGAGGTTAATTTTCCTTTTGATCCTGTCCTTCACTTCAGTCGCTCCCTTTCTCAATCGATCCATCCCATGCTCGCATGTGGTTATCTGTTTTTGTTTTATATATATATCAATCTATATTATAAAATTGCAAGAAAACCCACAATAGGCTTATGGATTCGATAATTGCTGAACAGATCCTTATAAAACTTGGCACACAACATTGTTGCATATGGATCTGTGTTTTTCTGTACATAAACCCCGAAAAAAGCTTATTATCTTTGACGTTATTCTAAAAATGCGATAACAATTGATTTATAAACCCGCGAGACTGCTTGATCCGAATTGTACGTTAGATAGTAAGACGGGTTCAAAAACAGGTTTTCTTTGGGTAACATTCAGTTCAGTCAACCAAAATTAATATCAACACCGAGGTGTGCACGCTATGCCATATACTTTATTTAAGGCGCAGGGCTATTATATATATAACAAATCTCCCACTGAGGCCATGGAGTCTCTTCTAGTATTTACATATATCATTACCCTGCTTCTCAAAGTACAGAATATATTATGGCAAGCCTGCGCACTTCTATATTGATATTTTGAACGATTTAGTTCTTATTCCCCAACGAAAAGGTGTTCTCTGTTTTGATATATTTCTCTTTGATGAGGTGTTCGATTTGATTTCATACAGCCGTTTCTGTCTTTTGTTTTGATATTAGATAGTTCAGGCTATCTTGACCATTCTTCTGTTCCAGGAGCAGGCGTAGCTAACTTTTCAGAGTAAGGTGTGCACATAGAACCCTAACCATGGTTTTGAACACTGGTCAATTTTGTTTTTTTCCCGTCATGCTCTGTAGGTTGAACACTGGTCAATTTTGTTTTTCCCGTCATGCTCTGTAGGGCAAAAATATGAAGGGGTTGCTGCTTGCTCACTTTTTTATTTTTTTCGATACAACTTAATACTCACAACATTAATTTTACGATAACTACAATGTTTAGATAAAATTCATGTCCCAATGTTAACTCTGCCGGTTTTAAAGACTTCTCACTATAAATGAGAGCTAAATCTATCCACAAATAAAGTCGTGAAAGTACAGTTAATGAGGAGCTTTGTTTCCATTTTAGTTGAGATTACCGTTCCTCTTGTACTATTTTATTTCTAACAATGTACAGCTCAAAGTAGCATATTTGTGTGTTCGAAAGAAATAGCTTAAAAAGACTAAAAACAAAGGGCACCTAGGGTATTTTATTCTAGAGTATAGGATTTTAGAGAACAAACAAAAAACAACCGAAACAAACAAATAAACAAACAAACAAAAAACAAAAACGAAAACAAGAAACATACAGTAAGCTTGTGAAAATTCAACTGTCACTGGGAAGATACTGTTTTGTTTTAAAAGTTACCTTACATCTTCTAAGGGTGAAATCAGATGAACTATAGCTTTGCTTATATCAATAACTGGACCAGTTTACCGTGTATATCTTTTCGTCTCACCTTGATTAATAATTTCTGACGTTGATCGCTCCGTTTCCAATATTTGCTGACTATTTTCTGGATGAAGCTGACATTTTCTGGCCAGAGTTGTTTATTTTCTTACCCTTCTAGTTTTTATTGTTTATTTTACTACCTTATTTATTTCTGCTGTAACTGTTATGTCTATCACATTATCACATTACAGAGAAGTCAGTTTTCATGACTGTGATCCTGATGTAATACTTTAATTGACGGTGAAATTCGAGCCACTGAATTAGTTCATAATAATACATTATCTGCGGTCAGCTATAAGAGTATAAATGATTCTTACTGAGAGAAAATGTTTTCGTTAAAGCATCTGAAGAATACTTACAGTTGTAACATGATCAGCTGACGTTTGTAAAATGACACGTTTACCACCCGTAAGAACAAAACAAAAAGAAAATGAAACAACTACAAGATGTCGCAGTAGTGATAGAAATAACTCACTATGAATCAATAGTTAATATTCTGCTCTAATTTGAGGCTCCCAGAGACATATATAAAACTCAATGGGCTCATTCTGTCTCTGTTTAACCAAAAACTTTGCCACATCATAGCTAAAACGGGATTCTACACATTGATTTACTGGATCAGGTCTTTTTCAAAAATATGCTTGCAAAGTTGTTCCGTCGTTTTTGTTTTTGCTTTTGTTTTGTGCTGTATTTTTTTTTTTTTAATTCATTATTGTTGTCATAATGAAAACGTGTACAATTACAATGTATTAATTACTCACAGCACAGTGTCTTTCCATAAGGTAATAAACAGTAACAAAGAAGCACGTAACAATTCATATTCATGATGCACAAACAAAGCGTTCACTTTCACCAGAACATTACTTACAGATTCAGAACAAGTCCAATGTGAAGATGAAGGTGTCTAAGTAAGAACTCAAACAGTGCTCTTGTCTCCAGTACGTCCCCATTCCAGCGCCGTCAAAGACGACCGATCCAATACAAGCCAAAATTTTGAGTGCTCTGGGTCGGGCACAGTTTGTCCCACTTTCGTCCTGAGCCCAAAATGAATCGTCCTGAATCTGTTCCACAAGAAGCTTGTTGCCATCTGTTTCACTTTCGTCGCTTCAACCAAACTTTTATCGCCAATCTTTCAACCAACACAGATCCTGTGCAGTTCAGGTGCGTTTTTACGGGAGAGGTAACGTGCTGGTGTTGGAAAGAGGACGGCAGAAATGTGTTTACTCTGTTTGAGCTCTAAATATAATATTTCATACATGACAGATCTACATTTTTGTCGATCTCAAGGCTTCAGTTGTTACGTCGAACCCCTTTAACAGTCAGCTTCAATAACCTAATTATTGCTCAAGGTAGGGCTGGGCCAAATTCGTTTTCCGCTGTCTCGAAGAACTGCTATTTAGCCTATGGTTTGGTCTGCAAGAGATGATGCAGTTAAACGATACCAAACCCCCTCAGTATGGGTCGAAAATACTAATACCATTTTGCATGAGTGCCAGTTGACTGAGCAAATTTTTTTCAGCCAGCAAGGTTGCTTCTGTTTGCTTGGTACCAAGGGGTGTAGAATTAGCATTGCATAAAGTACTTTTTCACTCATTATTTGAAACAGACGAAGCAAAAATTTATCAAAATATTATCACAAAAAAAAAATAATAATAATAAATAAATAATAAAAAAATTGTCATATGGTGAATTTTCTAGATATTTTTGTTACTTCTGCTTCACAAAACAAACAAAAAGTGACATTTTCCTTCTTTACAATGCTTATGTTGTTACAGTTACGGTTTCTACGCGCCTTATTGCCTTCTCCAGGGTCGTTATCTCATCCGTTGTGATGTTGCTCGCGAACTTAACAAAGGGGAGTAATTTGGTTGCCTGTCAAAATGGTTCCATGTTCGATGTATGTGTGTATGAATGTGTGTGCCTGTTTCCTTGGTCATCCCAATTACCGTCCTTTGCCCGGGATAAAGAATCTTACCAGTCACATTGTTTTTATTTGTTTGTTTGCTTTTTATACTTTTTGTTGTTGTTGTTGTTTGTTTTTGTGAGTGTATTTCTGGAGCATTGCACAAAATATATCACAACAAGTCTGTGCACTTCTATGTTAGGCCGTGTCTATTTACGCTTAAATGGAAATTGACGTGGACTATTTACGCGACTAGTCACTTATACATGTAATGAGCTACGAGTTACCTGTCCGTAGGTGGATGGAAAGTGTGAAGAGAACGTAAACTAATCTTCGAGGGGGAGGGCCGTGGTCAGTGGGTTTAACAGGTGTTTTGTTTGGGATGTGGGGGAGGGAGAAGCGCCATAGCTGATGAGCCATACGTCTGTACCGTATCTCAGGGAAAAACTGACGTCGATTCCTGCCAGGGGATAGCAAAGTTGAGAACGTGCAATTTTCTTTTCGTCGACTCAAAGGCCCTATGGTTAGTAGGGTATGGAAGCGCAACGGTTAGCCTTCTTGACTAAGATAACTTACGCATATGAGTAGCTGTGTGTGAGAAATAAGCACATCAGTCCAAGTAGTTCGCGCGTAGACGTTGCTAATTTTGAGGCACTGAATATGAATATGATGTTTTGTTTAAATTAAAAAAAAAACAAAAAACGACAAATGATCTGGCTCAGATTCCCATTCATTGTAATGCTGAAAACTTTTGTTCTATTTCATCTCACGATTTCCTGGGAGACGGATGATTTTCGGGATGTGTTTTGAATTCTTCATCTTGGTGAACATAAAGCTTAACTCGCCCCGGTGAGAATACAGCAATGGTAATTTCTTTTTTTTTTTTTTCTGGCAGTTGTTGTTGCTGCTGTTTTTAACGACACGATGCCACCAAAAAAATCGTAGATTTCTAGGAAAATCGTGAGTTGAAACAAAAACACCACTTTCACCCCATACAATGAACCGGAATCTGCTATGTACATCCACCAAAACGACACAACTGCTTGGGATAGACAAACAGTTGGAGTGTTTGATCTATTTTTATCGTTTTGTCAGGTGACATTTGGACGATCGGCTGAGCCAGCTGAGCTGAATTGTTTTAAAGCTCAAATAGAAAATAAGTAGATAAATGAATAAATAAATAAGTAAATAAATGAATAAATAAATAAATAAATAAATAAATAAAAATTATTCTTTCTTTTTTTTTAACGTCGTTCAGACCCTCGGAGATTGAGTGTGTATGTGTGTATGATATGTATGTGTTTGATTTCCATTATTTTGTCTTTAACTGCCTTTGGCCTACGAAAGGAAGTGTACATTGAGATAATTATGGGTAACTACGTGATTGTGGGAAAGCAGTAAATTAAATTTTGGCTTGATACTGTACTAACTAAAGCAGCATTAAACGTCTGTCTGAAATAAAAAGTCTGTTGAAACAAACTTATATCCTCAATGTAAGAAATAAAAGGAATAAATAACTACGTACAATATCCATATGGTCGGCATGTCTCGCGAGTGTTTCACTGTGAATCAATTGGACAAAGTGTAATATTAATACCAACTGCTGCTGCCTCTAAAAAGAAAATTTTGTTAAGAATGGAGAGGGCAAGATGTTCAGCGTTGAGGAACCCTGTTAACCATCATTAACGTTGAGGAGGATTTCGAAAGGGAGCAGGTAATTTGGCTGATGGCTAACAAAACAACCTGTTGGACGTTGGCGTCAGTGCACCCCTTGGGGTTATTGTTTGTTTTTTTTTTTAAGGGGGGGGGGTGGATGAAAGTCCATTATTTTGTGATTTGTGAACTAAACTCAGATCTGGTTGAGAGTCTGACGCGGGACAGAAACCTCATTCGCATGACCTACAAAATAACTTGCCGAAGCATGGCTTGTAATGTATGTTCTTTGTTCAGAGTAAGTCACACTTTGTTGCATGACAAAGACAACTTTTCTTTAGCGCAGTCACTAATGCAAAAACCTTATGAGGCAAAGATAATGAAGTAGATAGAAACTGCTTAGCCAGGATCAAGGACACACCTACAAGCAAGTGAAGCATTCATGTAGATCATTTCTTTCATATTACAGTCTGTGTTTCGTTGTGTTTGTCTATAATAAGTTATGTAGGCTACCCCTAATGGAAATCATTTTATGAGGATGCTTAAACATCATCTTCGCCATGTTTTCTGTATCACATTTGTATCAAGTCACACTCGTTACCGTAGTTCATTTTCTTTAATTCTGAATTACTCCAAAAATTCAACCTTTGTTTAGAGTGCATTGCAGTTTAACGAAATGTCAAGATATATATATATATTATATATATATATATTTTATTTATTTTTTGAGGGTCACTACGAGCTGTACCGCATTCGGACAAACAGAATTGAGTGACATAATTGGTTTTTCATAAGCATGATACATATAGCGAATTTCCACAAAGTTTCAGATCAATGCTAGAAAAATGACGGAATTTGACAGAGTTTACACCTAATCAACTCAGCTTTAGAGATCGAAATGGTAAAATGTCTAACCCTGAGACGTTGAAGAGAATGCAGTGAAGACCTTTTCAAATAGCCTACACGGACAAAAAATTTGACAAATTAACCACAACAATGAAATATGCCAATATAGAAAAGAGCCACCAATTCTGACTGAGAAAATAAAACAGGCAAGGAAATTCCTCAAGAATAGAAAATCACCAGGAACCGACAACATACCAACGGATCTGATCTTAAAAAAATGCTTAGGGAGGCAACAGTATCAAAGAAATTCATTAGTTGTGCACTGCAATTTTCTACACGAATGCGTGGCATAAAAGAGAATGGTAACAGCAGGAGACCCTCACGAATGTAGAAACTACAAAACACCACCATTAGTAAGTCCCTGCAGCAAAATCCTCCTCTACGTCATCCTACACAGGAGCAAGATAAAGATCCCAGCTGAAGCGGTAGAACAGCCGGTTGGTTTCACAGATGGTCGAAGTACTAATGCGTGCTGCGGATTCTCATAGAAAAGCTGAAAGAAGTCGGCATAGAACGGAACATCATTATTAAAATTTATAGATTTCAGTAAAACATTCGATAATGAGAGACACCCATACCTTATTGACATTATGGAAAATACTGGACTCCCTTCCCACCTCATCGCCTTGATACAAACATTATATACTACATATTAACAGGCAACAATAAGACATAGTTGCCAGCGCTCTAAGCTGTTCTTCATAAACAAAGGACCCCAAGAGCGATGTCTTCGATCTCTACACTTATTCAGCCTCTACACAGAACAAGTTATGAGAGATACCATCAAGAAAAACATGGGCATCAGTGTAGGAGGTCGTAAAGTCTGAAATCTCAGCTATGCATATGACACAGCCCTTTGTGAATTTGACCACCAACAAGCCACAACACTACCAGAGGTACGAAACATCAAAGGAAAAGAAAGGCAGTTAAAAGTAAGTGTCAAGAGAAATAAATATAGGTGTACTTAAAAGATGGAACATACAACTGAATAAAAATAGACAATGAAGAAATCGAAGAGGTGAATAATTTCAAATATCGTGGACAAGTTAAAACAACAAATGCAGAATGTTCAGTTGGTATCAACAGTAGCATAGAAATGGCCAAAATGTTAAATTTCATGAACATTTGGAAAGACAAATCAATCAAAATTGGTCTCAAAAGCAGAATAATCTAATGTCTTGTATGGACCATAATGACCTAAGGTGTCGAGAGATGGACATTCAGAGAGAAAGACAAAAGAAAATACTGTCGGCAGAAAAGAATGATGAGAATCAGGTGGAAGGAGTAAATCCTAAAGAAAAAAAAAAAAAAAACTGAGGGTTGAAAGAGAGCTGTTACAACTTATTATAAAGAAAAAAAAATATAAGTTCCTGGGGCATGTCTGCCGAAATAATGTTCACTGATAAAGGATGTCATCCTAGGAAAGCTTTAGGGAAATAACACTGGATAGTGAGTGACTCATTCTAGATAGGCTTTACTGAACTCAGAAGCGATGTTTCGTTTGCTTTTAGTACCTTCCTTAAGGAATCGGCTAAAATCCCGAACAGGGAAATTATCGTTTGGGACTATAATCCCCGATCGCCCCGGACTGACACTACAGTATACAAAATAATAAAACAATCCCGCTGGTTTAACCTGCTGGGACCCACGACCAGCGCAAGTCCACCCTAACGCTAACATGTAGGTCCGACTAACGCTAACATGTATGAGACCCTCTACCAGCACAAGACCATCCTAACGCTAACATGTATCCTCTAGGGACCGTAGTGCCGGTTTTGATTTTCGCGCATGCACAGAAGCAAATTCGGGGATTTTACCCCCAGGTCTATATCCCCGACCGGGGATTTTAGACACTTCCAAATAATATATATTTCTTGTGATTTCGTCGCTATCATCGAGACGTGGGCACGTTATTACCCTGCATTATTGTTACCCTAATTCAATCCCAGCTTTTAAAGTTTGTTTTATAGAAAATATTTTCATATGCATTATATTTCATACAGTACCGGTATTATCTTGTTAATCATATTTAACTTCCTGTGAACAATATGTCTGATACTGTGTAGAAATAGCATCAAATAATGCTGGCGAAAAAAAAAAGTGTGATAAATGTAGATGAACCGGCTGCTAAAAACTGATACTTAAAGTTCTGCCCTCTGCACTGATTTTATCTACTGCACAGATATCTACTGTAAAAAGACGGAAGCCCAAACTTCAATTCCCAGTTGGTTGGAAGACCAGCAGAGTTCCGTGGATCTTGTTGGGTATTCTCTGCTTTTCGAGCTCAATTTTTTTTTTTTTAATCAATAAATTTCTCTGCTTTGTTTGTTTGTTCGTTTGTTTTTAAAATATGTTTGCAGCTTGTCAACCCTCCGACTAACATTTTCTTGGCTTTAAAGTGAGCATTCTGTAACATTTTTTGGAGTGAAGACTTTTTCCTTTCTAAATTTTGTCCCCACTGCGGCGCTTACAACTACTCTTCATTTTCTTTGACGTGCATGACACATTACATTCCTCTAGTAGGATTCGAACCCGCGATACTCCTCAAAAGGCAGAAGCTTAACTCCTTGATCGCGGTCCTGGCAGCACCCCATCCCCCCTCCCCCATCTACACACACCCCTTCCCACGACTGTTCAGGACCCGATGTAGATCCGCCTTTCATTATCTTATAGGGTCAAGGAGTAAAATCTCAAGATTTCCTTCCATATGTAAGGGTGCACTTGAAAACCCATTAACTATATTTCCAGGGAGATGAAAACAGCGCTGGGTCTGGGCCTGGGCCCGGTGTTTATTTAGAGAGTCCTCTTACACCTGGTGTGATATCAGCCTGCACACAGTGACAGTAGCTCTGTGGGACTAATCACTGCCTAAAGTGTAGGGACAATCACTACTTAAAATACTTATTACAATAACGAGTTCAGGCTGACATAAATCTTTTAGACTGAGGTGCTTAGTGCTATGACGTACATTACTATTATAATTATCCTTTTAGGTCCGATCTGACAATGATTCTCGTTTGATTGACTGCTCCTCTTCTCCTTCCACCACCCTTAATCCCTTCTTCTTAAACCACACCCAATGTTAGATCTTCTTTCTCCCTTCCCCCCTCCCCCCCCCCCCCGCTTCTCTTTCTCTCTCTCTTTCTCTCCCTCTCTCTCTCCCTCTCTCTCTCTTTCTCTCCCTCTCTCTCTCCCTCTCTCTCTCTCTCTCTCTATCTCTCTAAACTAATCCTCAAAGCCCTATAAGTACATGCAATGACTAGACGAACCACTTTTATCTTATTTGCTACTCTTTTGTTTTGTCGAAGCTAGTGCTCCTAAACAGTTATGGATATGATCTGTATTAATTTTGTTGTTGTTGCTGCTGCTGCTGCTGTTGTTGTTGTTGTTTTAGCTGCTGCTGCTACTGTTGTTGTCTTTGTCGTCGTTGTTGTTGCTACTGCGGTTATAGCTGTTGTTGTTGTTGTTTTGGTGGTGGTGGTGGTGTCAGAGAACTTATTCTGAGCACATCAATACGTCACAGTGTCATAGATCACAGTGATTTCAATTAAAGTGACACAGAGAGACAGGCAGGCAAGCAGGTAGGTAGACAGGCAGACACACATGCAGGCAGGTACACAGGATAAGTAGGCAGGAGAAGAGAAAAGAGAGATGGGAGGAAGGAGAGAAGGAAGGGGCAGGCAGGGGGAAAGAAAGGAACAAAGGTATAATAAAGGCAGGAAGGAAGAAAAAAAAAGAGCGAAGCGAGGAAAGGATGAATGAAGAAGAAAAGACAGTGTGACGATGGTCTTGGGAAACACAACGCCACAGTAGGATTCTCGGATTTTTTGGTCGTCGACCCTTTAAAGAGCGTTGGTAGTCTTCGTCGAAAATATCTGGGACAAACACCAACTCCACGGGAAGGGGATACTTTATTTTAAAATAAAAGGCAACTCAAATTACAACGTGCAGTGCGAGGCTCTCTCACATTGATGACGCACTCTCTCAACTGTCGCGTTCAACATCTGCAATCTACGGGTTTACGTCACGTCCGTTCAACACTTGGTAACAAGCAGTGCATCTATATTTAGGAACACAGGACAATCATTCACACTTTGGAAATCATTTCAAAAGTAGTACTACAAAACGTCAACAGGTGAGTTATGTCTACACTGGACTGAACGTATATTCAACATACTCACACACCTCCACACAAACACTCACAACCAATTACCGTAATGTATCAACACACCCACACCCCACATAAGCGTTACAGACAGAAAAGCGAGGAATGAAAGAGAAGAAAAGGAAGAAATTCAAGAAGGAGGGAGGCAGGGGAAGATAATAAATGGGGGGGGGGGCGAAAGAAGTAAAATGAATCAGGCTATTTGTTGAAGGTTACTCCTATAAGAGAGGGTTGAAGAAAATGCCGACTAACTCTGTGACCCAATCTAAAAGAAATAAGTAGAGGACTATAAGTAATACATATTCTAAAAAATCTAATCTAAGAGTGTCGTGCCGTTATTGAAATGTTAGAACTTACCTGAGAGTTGGTGAAATAATACCGGACTGAGGAAAAGGAAAACGATACAATATAATGAAATTACAAAAACAGTCTATTACTTAGCCCAACCCAAACATTTACTTTCTGGTAGTATGCATAACAATCTGGTAGTAAGCTATTACAATCCTACAAGGCGCGGTGGGGGGAGGGGGACGAGGAGGCGGGCGGAGGAGGAGATGGGACGACAACATTCGAGAGTGGACAAACGTGGGACTGGAGGACACCCTGACAGCGGCTGAGAGACGAGAGGACTGGAGGAGGGTGGTTGACAGAGCTTCCAAGGCGCCCCAAAGGATTCATAATCTGATGGTTCGGTGACGGTGACGGTGTGAGTATGCATACTTAAAAAATGAGATTTCATTTAACACTTAAGTCTAACACTGATCAGAGCAAGATGGCCGATTAAATAACTTCGTAAGAAAGACCTAAGACTTACGGCAGACAAAGTGTCTAGGGGCAATTAGATTCTACACGTGGTACATAATATAAAACGTGCCAACGTGATTGGCAAAGTCTCCGTGATTGAGTCTCAATGGCTGTTGTCGTTAAATGGTCTTTAAAATGTTTTAGATGGTTGGAATTTATGTGTCTTAAATACTTATCCTCATAGTTGTCCGCGGCCTGCTGTATATTTGCAGGGTCTGTTGAGACCTTGATAAGGCCTGTCCCTAGTGGAAGAGTTGAGGTTAGCAGGAAAGTACCAGTACATAGGGCTGTCTTGTTATTCTTTATAAATCACTGACCCTGCAGTTCATACATACCAGTCATACGGGCTATCACTGCGATCGATTATCGGACAATCACAAATTGGGGAGGAGGGGGGGAGGGGAGCAGATTTGTTTTCGCTGTCCCAGAAGCACTAGACCATTTATGACCTTAGCGGTCGACGTATTATTGTCCAGTTTTCCCTCCTTTCTCTCCCCATCTCCCTCCCCTTCGCCCTCCATACGTCTCCTTTCTTCTGCTGATATATATTAATACTGCTTTCCAATTTTGTGTTTTTGTTTAGATCTAGATCTATATCAGTAAGGCTTGTGGCTCCTCCTCGCTCCTCCCACCTCCTTTTTTGCTCTCTAAAAACAGGGTTGAAGATGGTAATGACTGTCAAAGAATGACCATTGTTGGGAGTCATCTTGACTGCAGTGCATAAGAAAAGAGTAAAACACTTGTAGTTTGTGTTCCACGACATATTATGGAGCTGCTTTAAAATTACTGATGAAAATAATTTTAATGTGCCCAATTAGTGTCATCTCGATGTTAAAGACCATTATCAGGCATTTGGAGGGGGGGGAGGATCTGTATGTATGTATGTATGTGTGTGTGTGTGTGTGTGAGACAGAAAGAAAAGGTTATTGTTGTTGTTGTTGTTGTTGTGTTGTTGTTGTTGGTGGTGGTGGTGGTGGTGGTTGCAATGAAGTGCACAAATGCAGTTCGCCTGCATTTTATGAAAAAAAAAAAATTAACGTATTTCTGCCAGAGGAATTAATATATTTAAATTCAATGAGATCTGAGGCGAATGTTATCTGATTCTAAGTAGATCTACCCGTAGAAGTTTTCTGTATCACGGCACAGCACAAACATATTCGTAATCCGAGCGGTTTGACCAACAGAACATCACATGGGTTGAGTAGACACATAAGTGTCCACTCCAGCAGACAAATCCTAATCTGCACATAATTATACCGATATGGCTCTCCAGCGGTCAGCCGGTATTGTGTCCAGTCTGGTAATGTCTGTGCACCTCTTTGTCGCTAAACTGTTTTTCTGTAATAAACGCGATCAGGCGGGACCCACAGCAAAGTACATATATTTGGATGTCCATTGTGTTCACCTGCCTTTCTCCTGTGTGCCCATAGTGGACAGGGGAAGCGTTGAATGCTATCAGAGCAGGGTGTAGACATTACAGAGAAGTATGGTTTGTGTAAATGTATAGTACACAGAAGTTATGTAAATTACGTATGTATGTATTTTTACAGACTAGTCTAAGCGTTTATTTCCTGACACCACGGAATGGTAATACCTTATGTATGAGATTATAGAGATGTAGTGGAACTGTTGGTCGTATTGAAAAATAGCAGCAAAGACAAGAATGCTTATATTCCAGAGTATGTAGGCCGATAGTGTCATTGCATTGTAATCGCCAGCGGTGAAGAGAAGTATATCATTATTTATGTATTACCAGTCCCTTTGTCCACTGCTATGGGACTGAAAATTACAGGATTTTTTTTTTGGGGGGGGGGGGGGGTTTGTTGTTGTTTTTTTAGTCACAAAAAAGTCTAGCGCTCCATGCCATTGTCACCCGGTCAGTGAGAAAACTTAGAAGTATGTCACCTCTTAACCCTTTTGAAAAGTGGCTGGGAAAATTGACTCATTGTGTGGCTCATTCAGCACTGTACTGAGAAGAGAGGATTTGTATTGATCAGTCGGAAACGGCACTTCACCGGCGGAGAAAAATCGTGTATTCACATATTGTGGCCCGGTTTGGTTAGTTAGAGCAGCTTGGACTTATCGCGATGGTACACGGCAAAAGGAGCTACCAGAATGATCGTCTTTAACGCATTTATAATGAACGTTTAGAATTCTGTCGCTGTTTCAGAGCTCTGCTATTGTGAATGATTGGAGCACCGTGCCGAGGAGTTTTCAATAGATAGGAACATAATAGATAAAGGCAACTGTGGGCAAGTATGACAAACAAGACAACGAATCGCACTGTACGTGCGTCAATGCTGAATGTATTATCTGATTGATAAAGTCCTTTCACTGTCTTTTTTATGAGATACGGTAGGGTAAATGTCAGTAGAAAACCTTATACTGATAAACGTTCCGCAAAGAGGAGTTTTGCTATAGTCTATTTTTGGAAATATTTATTGTAAGTTTTTAATGCTGGCCTGTAAGAGGTTTCAAAACTCAGACATTATGCAGATTTGCTCTGAGATATCTGGCTTCTCAACAGACAGCGGACTTGTGTTGCAGCACTCGAGATGAAATCTGGAGCTTGACTTAACGCCAACATGGTAAGCCAGTTTTGAAGTATTTCATAAGAGTCTTACTTATTACTTCCTTTTATTCTGATAAACAGAATGGTGAACGTGATACTGATTTTGTTCCAGAGCAAAATGTCACACTTATAATTATTTGAAAAAAGAAATGAGGAAAATTTTGTAAATCTATTTATTCCAGTCGAAATGATTGTTTAAAACATATCGTATTCAGAGATACCATATAACTCAGAGATATTCAATCAAGCGATAGTATTTAAGATCTAAAATTGATAGCATCTGCCCAGTGTGAAGTTGTAAAGGGCTGCTGTTCGCTGATGTTTGTTCTTTATTTTAGTTGCTGTTTTTATTTTTCCCCCTTTGTATTGGAGCGGGGAGGTGGGGGATGGGTGAGTACGCAGGAGGAAGGGGGTGCTGCTATGTTATTTAATATGAAGCCAGATCATAGCTGTGAATTCTGAGGACACCTCGAAAAATGTCATACAGTACAAAACAGGCAACAGGTTAAAACGGCGATATCGAGGCCAAAATAAGGAAACAGTTATCTTGTACCGTTGGCATGAGCTCGTGACAGCAACTAGAGCTATGGCAGCATATCACAGGTGACTGAACGCAGTACTCGTCATCATCCTCCACCTTCACCTAACCTTTGCCCTAAGGCGATGTCGTAGAGGCGCCGTTGAAGATGAAGCCGACAACCTCCTTCAGTTTTCTATCTTCCACTTGCTCTTTGAGAAGCATCGCATTACTCTCAGTCCTGTCCATTCTCGAACGTTCTTTTTCCGTCGCTTCCTCTGTCTTCCTCTTCTGCTGCTGCATCTGACTGTGCTATTTAAAAATGTTTTTTGCAAGGCCCAATGATCAGGACACATGATTGGAGCATCTCAGTGTTTATTGACATGGCTAATTGGATATCATGAATGATCTTATCCTTGAGCAAAAAGGCACCAAAATAGGCTTAAACGGTAGTAATAATTGTGGAAAAAAAACAGGATCAGCCGATCTGACATCAGGTGCTTTTTCAAAATGATTTTCCTTATCACGAATTTCACCGGATTTGTAGTTGAAGTTTTTTACGTAACGTCCCCTAATATTACCGGTGAAGGAGTGGG
>JBCAUA010584297.1:0-16295 GCA_038406235.1 Peronia verruculata
AAGTCTGACATCCCGTCATAGCATCGATCGAAGCACTTTGTGTCTCGAGATGACCTCCACCAGGAGGTTGAAAGACGCATATAGAACATAACTTTGTGTCATTTACCTAAGGCAAATTGATATAACAATAAACCCTTTTGCTACACCTTATGTTATTCATTCCAGAAACGACAACTACGACACCTGTGGTAATTTTGTGATGACGTCCTCTTTCGTTCTCAATAGGGGGCTTAATTGGAAGATTGGACTTCCATTAATTCAGGGCTGTGCGGTGATGGCGTAATTTGTGACGTTGAAAGACTGGTGAAGTTATCGTGAGAGAATAACTACATAATTACTTTGCCGACAAGATATTGACCTATTTTGCTTAAGTATTCCATGACGTCACTGTGAGTGCTATGGCCAATCCGTTTAGCGGGCGTACACCTTTTTGTAAGTATCATCACGCGCTAAGTACTTGTCCTCCTCCTTTTCCTTCTCCTCCTTCTCTCTCTCTCTCTCTCTCTCCACCACTCCTCCTTTGGCCTTTCTTTCTTTCTGTCTCCCCTCCCCCACCCCCATCTTTCTGACCCTTGGCATCCCGCCCTGTATCTAAATGAGAAGGGGATTATCATAAAGTCGATAGCAAGGGTGTCATTCAAGAGAGAGCACGGAGTTCATAACAGCCAACCTACAATTGATTTCCACCAGGATCTCTGAGCATCACCCTGAGGCATCGATGGATCCTGTCACTAGAACAATGTCTAATTTATTCCCCAGAATTTTTAATTATTACTACCAAGATTTTTTTAGGGACCCTTTTTTCTTGTATTTCTATTCAGGAATAAAGGGCGAGAGATCTTGCTGCCATGAGATGTCTGTCATTCCATGTTCTCAAGCAGTTGTTGGTTAGGCCTATCAGCAGCTCTCATTTTCCCACTCATTATGACTTACTGTGTTTTAGATGTGTGATCACCACCATTCTGTCTTGCAAAATATCTACCCGCGACAAGGGAATAAAATAATAAAAAAACACTATTTAAATGTTATTCGTTTAAGTTTCCAATTCCATCAAAATAGCTTTTTCTTTGTATTGATAAGAGAGGCATCGGTTAAACGACATTGCTATGTCAGAACCAATTTAGTCTTCCTGGTTTTGGGAACATTCAGAAATGTGCCTGATCAGTGGGACTTTGTCATTGACGCTATATTGTTTAGCCCAGCTCCATAAGAGTGTCCAGCCATTGGTGGAAATTTTCTGAGGTTGTCTCGTTATAACATGAACGTTGTCATTGGGAAAACAAACGCATGGCCACAACAGAGAGCAAGTTGGAGAAAGAAGAGAAAGCATATGCCATCACACTGTGGTCCACTAATCAGAGACAGTCTCTGCTTCGACTGGAGTGATCAGGAAATTGCAGATCATACTATTTAATCCCTTGCTGCCGAATCCTATATTATGTTAGATTTGTTACATCAATTTTTTGTTACGTTAATGGTTTTGGTAGGTCGGCAATGACGGCAAAGCTGACTTACTGACTGTTTCCAAACAAAAATACAACCAGCAGATCTCGAGTTTGAAAGAATGTCTTGAATTATAGTGATCTTAATACTAACACAAATAACGTAATTAAACCGATATCAACCTGTGAAATCATATGAGATAAAGGAACACCTTGACGGTGTAACACAGATCTTCTTTTATTGCAAGTTCATTTTTGCAGTGCATTAATCTTAATATTTATGCTGTCATTATCCAATAAAATATTAACTGAATGAATGTAGATTTCGTCCCTGTCTGAAAAGTATCCCTAATGAACAACTAAATAAAAGCTGAAATGTAGATGGTTGTTTCATGATAACCTACTGTCATTTAATCCCTGATATGAAGATAAAAAGCCTCAATGAAGCCTCCTTTAAAGATATCATAAGGTCGATTGCTGTTCTATATCAGCAGGAATTTCGCTATATATTTACATATTATAAAAAAAAGCTACCTCTATTCGTTAAGGTTATCTTACCTGTCAAGAAAGTGAGGAAGATAGGATGATATCTTAGATTTGATGTTCCAGTTGATGGTTTATCGTACAGACTTGTGGAGGTGACCGCGGCCTATAATGCTATCATACAAAGCCTGCAACACGTACCATTTAGTTATATTATTTCCAGTTTTATGTTTTTCAGTGTTATGTGTATGTAATGATTTATTATTGCATATGTATGCCTATATTTGGTACTGACAGTCTTCGTATTCAAACTGATAAGTAAAATTGACAAATCAGATAATGTCGGCCACCACCATGAACATTACGAAATATACATGTCTCAGTATTAATATCATGACCACCATCATCACCCCTCCCCCCCCCCCCCTTTTTTTTTTTTATCTACGTCCTCTGGTACTGTCTCGTGTCTTGTGCCGGTTGCTTGGTTTTTACAAATGTGAATTTGTACATCACAAAAACGTTTTACTACACCGTTGATCCATCTTTCTCTCGGTCTTCCTTCTCCTTTAGATCTTGATTCTTCGGAATTGTATTGACATATAATTATCATATACTATTCAGCACCGTTACTCCCACTATCATTATTTTTACCATCATCATTTTACAAAAGCGTCTGATAATTAAGACGACCTTCCACCAGCAACTCATCAAATACATTCAAAACAAGATAAGTGACATGAAGAACTTCATATTAAATTGATAAAGTAAACTGATATCACTGGCCAAAATTTGGAGCCCTCTTGGCTCTTCGTTGGGGGAATAAAGAAAACATATAAAATGTAAATAGGGTATTGCTTTACACGAAAGGAAATGTTAAGTGAACGATTTGCTTATTGTATAGGAGAGGGTTTTCGATGTTGTTTTAAAGGAAATAAAAAAGTATACATTTTTAGAGCAATTCTACTTTTTACAACTGCTGATTTACAATGGTCAAATTAAATGAATGTATGTAAGATTGTTATGCTGTCCATCGTTTTTATTCCTTTCGCGTTTATGTACCGTTTTAATATTTATCTCAAAGAGTGACATCATCGAAGATTGGGTTGCCGTTTACTTTGGAAACAAACTGTGCTCTCCTTTTGATTGCGCAATAAGGTCAAAACCATCAGGTCTAAGAATATAACAACCGAAATGTGCAGCTGTGAACAAAAAATCTCTAAATCACATTTTATTACCATCTTATTTTTGTAGAAATATCTTAACATATAAGACGACTGTCTACCGGCAAATAATCACATAGGCTAAGACAAGCAAAATTTAAAATAAATAAATAAATAAATAAATAACAATTTGTAAAATTCCATAGTGTGGTAGAAATTGAGGAAGTTGACATCACACGCCATTTTTTCTTTTTAAACTTGATGTCTCTTCTGAACGACAATGAAGAAAATATATAAAATGTAAATGGGATAATGCTGCATATGTCAGAAAATGAAGAAAAAAAATTGATTTGCGATAATATAACTTTGTGTCCAAAAAATGGTTTGCATTCTTAAAAAAATAAATAAAACAGTAGATTTTTAAAACAATAAGAATGTTACGCTTTCTGAAGTGCCATGGTCAAATGAATCAGTAAGAGTTTTATGTGGGCAGTCTTTTTTTGTTGTTGTTTTTTGTTTGGTGTGTATATAAATTTTAAAAAGATTTCAAATAACGCTCTCCTATTCTTCAAGGCCAAAACCACCAGGTTTAATAATATAACGACCCAAATGTACAGTTGTGAGCAAAAATTCTCTAAATCTCTTGACCAAGATATTCAGTGTTCCTAAAAAAGTGACTTAGGAGTGGGTAGAAAGCTTTGTGCCAGTTGTAAAAAGTGAAATTCCTTTTAAAAGTTTATCTTTATTCACCCCCCCCCCTCCCCCCTTCCCACAGACTGAATTAGATTATAACCATCATCATCTTCATCATTACAATTTTATACAAAAATCGTAAAGTTCGAGTCGTCTATTTAGTGGCAATTAACTCAGTACACTAAAATTCTCATCATCACCGTTTTCATCATGATACTAACACAATCATCAGTTTATTACAACCATCATCATCATCATCAAGGTCACCATCGGGAACATGGTTCTCAGTAGGTCTTCAGCTCACACTGAATTATGAATATATATGATAGTTTCAGCGCTTCACGACTATCTCTTATATGATTACATTGTGTAGTGGTCATGCATTTCTCTATGTGTAAATGTTGTCATTATAACGCAGTGACATGATATTTAACTTTGAAACAATACAAAACACTCCACTGGAAGAATAAAAACTTAACAGTGTCAGTTTGAGTCCTTCCGATCTCATACATGCATTGGTGATTTGTGGTATTGTTAGACTCCTTGAGTGTATTTTGTGTCAGCTGCTGTGAAGGTAGTTGTCTGTGCCAACAGGCCATACAGTGAACTTTGCTATAAGCCTATCTTTTTTTTGGGTCAGTTTCGTAAGTACTGTTTGTGTTTAGCGCACCTACTTAGAATTGCTCATTTGCCAATCATAAAATAAATAATTCAGAGCTATGTTTTAGTTGAGAACGAGAAAGCACCGATATAGCATTGGAAGAAAGATATTAGAGGAAACTTATGTGAAGAGTAGAAGAAAGTTGTTGACATTGAATCACGAGATTTCACAGCCCATTACAAGGAAGGTGTTCTTTGCAGCTGAAAATGAGTGCATTTTTAATTTAATTAAATGGACCTGGAGATCATTTCTCTGTAGTTACGGAAAACGAAGAGTTCGGAGGCAAATTTCAATCGCTTTTTTTCTTTTTAAAGAATATAAATCTAAACCATTCGTACTGCTAATGTAAAACATCTTCATTCGCTGCATCAAACGTTCTTGGTTAAAGTGGTCCTTCCACTTGTTGAAGAAAAATTGGGTAACAAAAAGAAAAGGAATAGTACAGTTTATAAAACAATCATTTCAGCGATGAACAACTGGATGGAATAAACCCCATTTCTCACGTGCACCTAATAATTCTGAGAATCTTGACTATCGGAAAAGCCAGCCAAGGCATTAATTCTTCACTGACATGAGCAAAATCAGAAGTAAGCAGCAATAACCAGATTTCTTGACTTAACATCTGAAATGGCCAGAGATTGAATTCTTAAGTTTCCACCTGTCGTTCGTCATTTCGTGACAACTTCTTGTCTCTGTCTATGGTCGGTCCATCACTATGGATTGATAGAGTGTCTGTCTCATCCTGCGAGCCTGTGGGGCTATCTGGTTGTCGTATCTAGTCCTTTGTGGCCACTGAACTAATCTTGTAGAGCATCAATAACGACAACGATAGCCTCCTCCCTTATCACTATCATGTCCTTTCCCTGCTTCATCAGCTGCCACAAGAAAGCTGTAACTCTTTAGTATCTTGAAACCATAGGCCGAAAATATCGTCAAATGTGAATCTTTCTAGCTCGTTCTCAAATTCTTCAGTAACGTTTCCAGACTCACTCTCAACGGTTAAGGGGACAGTAACCAAAACAGTTGATATCTATTTCTGAGATATATTTGCAAAAAATTATTTTTTAAACGTTGTCAGATACATTCGGCATATTGAATGTGATAATGACCATTTCTGCAAATACTGAAACCTCAAGGGGTTAAAGAAGGGGGAGGAGGGAGCGGACAAATCCGTATTCGAAATACACAGAAAAGAAAGAAAGCAAAGTTTGCAAATCTGTATGAGAGAACGAAGGCGACCTTTTGATACTCAATATCCCGTCGTATCTTCGTGTTTTTCAAGCCATGACGCAATCTGGTCTAACGATTTCCGTGTCGGACCTTTCGTTAACGCGATCCGTTTCGTTCTCTGGTGGGCAGGCCAGGGAAAGTAACCCGTACATCTTTAACCCCTGTTCGATTGCTGGCTGACGGGAAGAGAAAAGCAACGGCCCGGTTGGGGGGGGGGGGGGAGGAAGGAGGACCTACCACCATAGAATAGCGGTCTCACATACACGCCACAAAAACTCTACAGGACTGGCTCGTTAAAGGTACAATCGAAGTCGGGGACTTCAAATGAGATCCATTCTCGCGCCTTTACTATCCCCGAGTCCCGTCTTCTTATTTCATTAAGATGTCAATGACTTCGAGAACAACGATCTTGTTTCCCAGTTTTGTTCCAGACTAGTTACATTTTCCTCCTCTTTCTTTTTAATTCTTCTTATTTTCTTCTCTGATCAATTTGTCTTTTCCTGTCCTACCCCTCCCTTCCCTATTTGCTCCATTCTAGTATTCTTGATTTTCTTTTTCTTTAACACTGTCCAATCAATTTACTCTGTTCTCCCCCCCCCCCCCCTCCCCAACCCAGCTCTCCCTCCACCCTTCATCTCTACCAATCTCTATTGTTAGGGACACTTTTGTATTTGACCTTATTTGCCAGCATCACTAAACTTTTACAAATTACTTCAGACTATCCAGAAAGGTTTCTGTTGCCATGCTGACTTGGTCAATATCCAGATAGGTATTCCCTTGACTGGATAAAATTAATTAGCATCCTAAGGAAATAGAAAGGATCAGGCCTTGCTATGACAAAGGAAAGATGACTCCCACATTTGGATGTAGTGAGCTGTGGTAAATTTCTTTACTGTGTTCGGTGACATTGATTACTGGGGGAGCTGTTATTTTGGCTGGAAACTCAGGAGCTTCTACAGTATAGCTGACATGAGGCAGTATTCAGAATACCTCACTGACATTTTAACCTAGACTCTCGGAAATTGATGATTGTTGATTCAGATTAAAAATGCATAAGCACAGATTCTTTTGCAGATTTGAGCCAAAATAACAATACTCTGGTCGCAATTTTAAGAATTCTATTGCAGAACAAAGACCAATTTGTTCCTTGAGTGTATAGTTCTAATAGCTAGAACTTGGTAATTTGTATCTGCAGCCAATACCAAACTACGAGAACAGAAATAAACATAAATAAACCTTTTTTCTGTGCTATAATAAACTGCCCGAGAATGTCACACACTGTTTTTGTTTCAGATTTGGAAAGCAAATTCTGTCACACCGTCATCCGTATTTAAGACCTAATTAAGACTTGGCTTACCTTCAGTCAACTTTTTTTCATCGCTGAATTAGTCTGCAAGTAGATTGTTTCTGGCCACTGCTAGACGAGTGTGCCACGGGGTTGGCACACAAAGTTCCGGCAATCTAAGGGGGACAAAAATTATAATAGAAGAATTAGAAATGTGATGTATGCAATGCGAAAGGGATAATTTTAAGTGAGAGAAAGAATGGAAAGAGAATTTACGAACAAAGGAAAACGTGAAAGAGAAGGATGGGCAGAGAGGTAGACAACAGACGTAAATAAAGGTGGGAAAGATCAATTTTGGTTTTGGGAATGATGGGAGAATACGAAGAGTGAGAAAATATGGCTGGGCAGAGAAAGAGGGAGGGAATGAGGGAGAAAGGGAAAGATTTAATAAATTCACTACGTCAGGATCTCAGTGAGGAAATGATTAAAGGAATCAGTTGGCCATTGTGGTTTCCTTGGGGGAAAATAAATATTGTACGGACAATGGTTAAAAGACAAAATAGTTCAATCTTAAGAATGCAGATCATAAGGCCTCAAGCGAAAAAGAAGACAACTTTATCTATTGTTCTTGGCTATGGTACTTGTTCCTTCAGGATAACCAACTGTTTTGCTGCCGTGTGCCAAACAATGGAGTAGACTGTGTGTTGTTAAATCACCTGACTGATACCGGCTAAGACAGTGATTCTTTCACATGCTACTCCAGGGCTAATAACAATACAAGATCTTACTGCTCACCGACCGCTCTCAGCTTTTTAATCATCGATCTATTGCTACGTGTCTACGACTTTTACTGAAAAAAAATATTTCCACGTCAATTTCCTGAGCTTAAAAGTACTTAAAAACCATTTTACATTAGGATCTTGGAGCGGAAACATCTGACTAACCCAGGGTAAACATATGTAATTGGAGACAGAGCAAAGGTGATTTAAAAAAAAAATCTGATACGCATATCAAAGTGCTGATTCTGTTGGATTTTTATTGTGTGTGTGTGTGTGTGTGCGAGTGTGTGTATGTGTGATGTTCTTACATACCGGTGTCAATAGTTTTCTATTTTGCGTTCCTTAAATTCGAGGAAAATGTATATAATACGACCTACTGAATTTATTTTCATAGATGTCTTTGAATACATCGAATCAAGTACTATTAAAACGTTTTCGTTTTTATTTCGCCAAAGAGAAAAATGTATTTCATCTGTTGACTCCCAATTCCCGCTTATCACCATCCTAATTTTGCTTCGAAGAACCCTAAATCAGATCTACTATTTCTTGTTAACTTTCATACCAACCATTGGTCAAATTGATCTACTCCCCTTCCTCCTCACCCCACCCCCTAATTTTCATATTGAAATCATTCTTACGATGAGCACATCTTCTTCACACTGTGAACTCAACCGGATCTTCCCTTAATGAGTTAATCTCTACATTAGCCGTTCAAGAATAAAATGCACTGTTGTAAAGAAGGTCATTTTCAATTTGATCCATGCATTCTTTGCAGTATTCGACATTGACCTGGCAGGATATCTAGGTCGTCAAGGGTCTATATAAGTACATTTCCTGATTGTCCAATAGAGATGGAAGAGAACCATTTTATATATATATACATATTATATATATATATAAGGGTCTATATTAGTACATTTCCTGATTGTCTTGATTGTCCAATAGCTATGGAAGAGAACCATTATATATATAGTCTATCTAGATCTATATAGTCTATCAATTTTTTTTTTTATTCAATTGCTGTTACTTGATTACACTAATGTGATATTTTTTAGTTTGCTCCTTTGTTTATTTATTTGTTTTTCTTAAGTAATATCTTATTGTCATAATGTTAGCCCCCTATTCACCGGGAGTAACATGATTAAATTGTCATATCACAGCAATAGAAGTGATCGTCATTTTCTTGAATGGTGCACGAACTAGTGAGGACAAATTTAGGGATGCTCAGATTCATCTCCCAGAATATAAGATTGCACATTCGCTTAATGATGATTGAGAATACAAAAACCGTCCTTGAAGCACGCCATGGTGGGAACAAAGCCATTGCAAGCTGATGAATGATGAAATTCAAACCTTCAAATATCAACGGTTTTCAGATGAGCGTCCAGTTGTTATATCAATGAACCGAGTAGTGGACGTACATCTGACGTTGTTCGCTCGACGTTGTAGTTTAGGAAGAAAAATAATGACTTACAAAATAAAAGATGAAAATGACAGGCGAATTCCAAATATGACTTTTCCTCCGCTCCTCCTACAAATAAGATTTTGTTTCAGGGATTCTTGCAATATTATGTCTTTTCTGACTAATGCTCCAGCAAGGTAAAAAGAACAAAGATTTTTTTATTTTTAAATGCAATTCAAATAGATTAAAGTGGTGCATATCTAGGCCTATTTTACATGTAGAAAGATAACCATGAATAATGTTCTAAGCATTCTTGTTCGGTGTCTCTTTTTTTTTTTTTGTTTTGTTTTTATCTCGTATCAGAAGGTTGCAGTAACACAGGGTAGGCTGAATACTCACCAAATGATAAGATTAACTCCTGTGATATAGTGAAATGTTAAGAAAATTTGAATCGTGGGTGAGGTTCATCCAGACGTCATTAAACAATCCTCGTTTATGGGGCAAAACAATAATTATGTTCTCATGTGTATTGTTTTCCTGGAATAGAAGGGCCAGCCTTAAACTCTCCTCCATACGTTGTATTTCATTCACATTGGTAGGAGATATCTCTGTTATTCTATGCAATATTTTGTAATTCTATTATCATAGTTTATAAATTAGTGTTATGGATCGATTGAGTGTTCACGTAACACAATAGTGTTATGTATTTTTTTTTTTTTACCACGGTTGTGGACAGCTGCGATAACCACCACTACAGGAGGTTGAAAAGCTTATAAAAACCATAACCATAGTTTATAAACTCGAGAAAGAAACCAGTCAAACGTAAATCAATATAATTATTAGCACAGCATATTCTTGCACTTGGTCCATATGTGTTCTTTCCGCTCGGTCAGTGGTTTTGAAAGCGCAATGTGAGAGGCTCACACATCGAAGGGTGCAAAAGGAACAAAAACCCGAGGAAAAGAGAGGCAGAGAGAGGAAGATGGAGGCTTTACTTTGCTTTTGAGGCGTCGGGATAGATAGAATAATTTTTTTGTTTTTTAAATACATTTTTGTAATGCATATTTACTCTCTCCAGGAAATTGAAAAGCAAAGAACAGACCTTTTTCAGTCACGAGCAAAACTTTTTTTAAAAAATCAAGCAAATAAACAAAAACAAACAAACAAAAAACGTGAAGACGTTCAAAGATGGAACCTAGACATCGTACCCGTTCTAAGCTGGAGAGCAGAATAGTGCATAAAACCTGAAAGCTATAAAAGAAAATGTAAATAGCTTGTTACACCTATACGCCATTCTGGTTGGCTTAATATCGTAGATAAATTCCATCTTGTCTATAATTTCTATTACATTTACTCTGGCCTCAGCTGAATAGATATGTTATATTTCTTGGGCGCTTACCGTTTGCTCGTAGCCATGTATTTTATTAGGAAACGTCTACTTTGCTTTTGATCGATTATTAAGAATATTTAGTTAACATTCAACAATACAGAGACTGGAAATATCGGAAATTCACCGAGCCGTTAATTATGTCTTCGGATTGGGTCTACTGGGTCGAGTAATATACTTCTCGGTTCGACATCGCACATTCAAGTTACAGTGGTATCTGTGAGAGGTTTTGATTGATTCATTTGAATCTATGCCTTAATGTACTTGCATTACATTACATGCTTATTTTCCCATCTGTCGTTCTATTTCGGTCTATGTCTGTCCAATTATTGGTCTGCTTTTGTGTTTGTGTGACCGTCTGTCAACTATCTATCCGATTCTTTCTTTGCCAGTAATAATATCTCTCTTATTTGTGATTTCTGTTTACCTTCTTATATACTTGCCTCTGTCTGTCTGTTTTCTGTATATCTGCCTATCTGTTTTACGTGTTTATTAAAAGTAGCCAATTGCAAATTTCTTTGTCCGTTTGGAGTCAAAAGGCACATTATTCCCCTGACTTTTCTAACATTTCCTGGGCCTTGATTAATCTTGGAACATTACATGTTTGTGCTTTCAAAATTTCTTCTCTTACCACGTCCTTCTTGATTACTCAAATACGTTTTTCGTCCTATTTCTTTCTCCTCTCTAGACACTATAATGTTGTGTTTCAGTCACCACGTTTTCCTATGCTGTAGTCAATATTATTTTTAAAAAATTCTTTTCTTCCCCTCTCCAGAAATACGTCTGTCTTTTCTCCTTTTAGTTAAAGCTGCTACAGCTTGTCTTTCTTATTTCTCACTCTATCTAAACATGATGTTTGCCCCAAAAATGAGTTTTCCTCTGCACTTTTTGTATTCTCATGCCAGTTTCAGAGACATTTCCTTTTCTGTTTTATTTGATATCATATTGTAACGTTCAGACCTCGACGTGTTCATTTACAGAGGAAAATCTTCAATTTATTCTTGCTTCAAAGCTCTATTTCTTACTCCTTATCCTCACCTGTTTTTTTTTTTCAATACATTTCTCGCCATCTATCTATCCCATCTCATTTGTAGATCTTAATGCATAAAACATGTAATTTCAACCAGGTCCGGCTCTTTTTTTCAACGCCTTTCATCCAAATGAAGACATCACTTATTTTTGGTTCAGATTTTTTCTCAATCCATATTCTGTGTATTTCTCAATATACAATATATGTCTAAGCTCCTCTCTGTCATAAGCTTGTAATTTTCCATATTTCCGTTCCATCTCTTGTCTTTCATTCCGGCAGATCCCCTGAGCTTAGATGTGATGATGGCCTGCTCAGGACATGTGAGATCTCCTTTACTGGTAACAAAATAACTGTATTCAACGAGGACATGATATGAGAGGTGAAATGAAAAGAGACATAGCTGTTTTCATATAGAAGTTATTATCACTTCTAATCTAGCTTAATGCATCGTAAGCTGTAGAAATGAAATACTTTTCTTAGAAAACTAGAATGTTTTTTCTTCGTCATTTTTAATAATTATATATAGATTTATTTAACAGCTATCGTTAAACTATAGCGTTAACGCTTTAAACTCCACAGCAGAAAAACGGTCGACATACCTCTTAAAACTAAAAGTTTTAACTGGCAATCTTATTAGGAAGAGGTAAAGTTCAGCTCAAGTCTGTACGAAGAAGGGTGCCCTCCGATAGCACTAAAGTTGAGGAACATGCTATATGATAAGAATGGACAGTCTGGTAAGAGACCCTTCCAAATGAGTTCTCCATTCTGTTTGACAGCACCGTTAACGATGTTCAACTTTACACCTTTCGCCTGATATCGACTTATTTGAGGAAATCTTGATGAGCTGTTTTGTGATCTCTTCTCTAAACACAAATTTAACGAAATCTCGTTTTTAGGGATCTAACCTACTATTTTAATAATGTGGACAACTTTAATTTGTACAGTTAAAAAATAATTACACTGTGACTAAAAAAGTCGGTTAAAAACCCAAGTACGTTTAGAAGACGGTGATTGTATGTTTGGCGCATTTGAGCATGGTAAGTGATAGTGTTCAGAGATCTGGTTTTATCTTTGAGGCATTGAATCCTTCAACCACGAGAGAGTTATGAGAATTATAGCCAGGGGTCATAATTCATAATTCCACTCCCCATGATCACTGCTGCAGAAGAGCGAAAAGTGTGAAGAAAAATTAAAATCTGTTGTCGTTAGGTAGAAGAAGCAGGATAAGTGATGTAAAAAATACATTTGCATCAGCAAATTTTCAGCATCAGTAACCCCACCGTAGTGTCAGTGAAGAAAATGAGATGGAAACATATCAAGATCTATCAAGAACAAGGAGATGCATTTATACGTGGTTTCTGACAGTGTCCACAACAACTGGTCCAGAATGGAGACAGAAAGAAAGAATGAATAAGTGAAAGAAATGAAAGAAAGAAAAAAGAAAAAGAAAGAAAAAGAAAGGCAGAAAGACAAACAAAGAAAAAGGAAAGAAAACAAAGAAAGAAAGACAAAAGACAAGTCGGGCTCTTTCTTGATTATATCACACAAGGGTCTGATTTGACAAAACAAAACAAAACAAAAAAAAACCCCACTTATTTTATGGCTTAATCACCTCATACTACTGAGAGAAGGAAGAGGAAGATGGGGGAGGGAAAAAGTAAGAGAAAAGGCACTAGGGTCGAGAACCATAAAAGAATTACGTCACCATGAGCAGCTCATCACGATTACATTATAGGACATTTGGACGTGGAGTAAGCCCTGTAATTTGATGGACTTTGATCCTATTTGATGGTGCCATCACAGTGCTAACTAGAATCGGTAGTTTTATTACCACACTCTGAGAACTCTGTAATAACATTTTAAAATAAAAAGAGCAAAACAGCACAAGTCAGTAGCCTTCTACAAATCGTGCACAGGTTCAAAATGATAAAATCATTATTTTTACCGATAACGCAAACTCTTGTTGTTGAATTATTATTTTTATTATGCTATTCACAAATGGCGTATCATTCAAGCCACAAAATTATGTCCCGCAGATGTCTTAAATGACGGCTTTTGCAGAGTTTGCCCTCCGCTTATATCGTATATATAGTATAATATTATTGTTTCTGTGTATAAGACAGAGGAACTATTTTCAGACGATGTTTCTATTCAATTTAATAAGTGAATGAGTGGCGTAGGCGGATTCTGTCGGTATAGATACTGTGAGATAACGGGTGCAGGTGTTAAATTATTACTATTTCATCTCACTGTTTCTTTGTGTGCAGTCTAGCCATTTAAAGCATCCATCACATTCCTTTTCAAAATATTTACTCATTTATTGACCTCATGGAATTATTAAGAATTTAATAGATTTAGTTAAATGACTGTTTAGAGTGGCGATGTAAAACAAATTCGAATCTATATCTGTCAAATGTCAGGTTTGTGCCAAAGATTCTTGACTTTCTTCCCTATTGGAAACCGGCCACTACCTATCAGTTCTGAAAGGCACACTGGAGCTGTTAGACTCTCTTTTACTATGGAACAGACTTAGCATTGATAAGATTTCAAGGGTTTCACAGGAACTTAAAGCTTCTAGTTATCATGAGCCCAGCAGTTGCAGAAGTTAAATGTTACGCCTCGGCATGGAACGAAACAGAATGCCCGAATAAAATTAGAAAAGAAAGAAAGAAAGAAAAAAAAAAAAACCCAATCTATCAATAATATAAAATAAGCAGAACACACTGAGGAGGATGTATATAAAAAGTTCTTCTATTAACTGTTCTTTCGCTGCATGACTGCTGAGCTTAGTCCATCCAGTTTCCAATAAACAGTCGTTTCACCCTAAGCTGTCCAGTAGACAGTAGCCGCCCCCTCATCTCCCTTCTCTATCAAAGCATTATCTGGCTTAACCTAATGCGAGTCATTCTAACCCGTGAAATTGATAGTCCCGCCGATGTGCCATAAAAGTGATTTAGTGGGCTGATCCTTTGCCCCCTCATCAGATTCTTTTCTTTCCTTTGGTTCTTTCTTTTCTTTTTTCAAAAGAATGTGCTCAATAAGCACATTTTGTTAAAAAAAAAAAAAAACTAAACAAACGAAAACAAACACCCGACAAAGTTGAGGAAATTCACGTTCTGAACAAAATTGCTACGGGCTGTGAAACTTTTTATGCGAAAAGTGCCTACAGGAAATTGCTATTATCGTGGAAGTTATCGGAGGTTTTAATAGGAAGAGAATAATAGGATTCCCCCTCTGATCGTTCTTTCTCAGTGCAATCATTGTGAATAGTTGACGAGAACAATCCTTTTCCTCCTCTCTCGTTGGTTAGCTGGCATATTCATGATGGACTACACATTTTTACCCAACGAATTCCGGTCCCATCAGTGCACTGCACACATATCTAGGACAATTTGTGTCTTCGATTTGATAAAGATTAGAAATACGAACTTGGAATCTGATGTGAAATAATTTGTGAGTAACATGATGATGATCGAAGAAAGAACAAGAGGGTGAAACATTGGAGTAAGAAATGCTGAAACCCTAGGCTGCTGGTACGTCAGTAAAGGCAGTGCTGTGCATTTTAGATTATCCTGACGTCATTTATCTTGTTTCTTAATGCTTAATCACAACGAAGGTCACAAGCATAATGATACCTAGGAGTGGGGAGTGGGGGGGGGGGGGGGAGTAAAGGGGAAAGGTAGAACGGGGGGGAGGGGGGTGCTTAAGAATTACCCCAAGATCTAGATCTGAGCTGCATGATCTGAGAATACATATTATCTTGTCCTATACTCACGAACATTATTTTTGTTTCCCTTTTTGCTATGAAGAATATCATCAAAATTTTAAAAAAAAAAAAAAGAAATGGGAGGGGGGGGGGGATGGGAGAGAGAGAAAAGAAAAATAGATATTACAGTCACAGACTGCCTAAAATTATCAGATAATTGGTTACTTGATAGGATGTGACATAACACAACAATCCAGAGTAAACGTTCGATGAGATTCTCCCCCAGTGATGGAGATCTCTATGATATACAGGTTTTTGTTATTAGCACTCTTATAGTTTGTCATGAAAACTGGGTCTGTGTGCCGCACCACTTACACTCAAACAAACTTTCCCATGTGTAGAGAAATCGATGTTGACACAGCGATGGATGTGCTGAAGGAGATGCACCGAGAAATGTCATACAGCAAGGAAATAAAAGCATGTGATTAGATAAATAATTAGGTAGCATACACATCCATCACGTTTTAACATCCTCAAGATTTGATTTGTAATTTCAAAAATTATTACAGTGATGTTAAAAAAAAAAAAATTAATTAAAAGTGATATCAAGAGCAAGCGCACCATCGATGATACCTTTTATTGAAAATATTCCTTTACATATCTATAATCTCGTAACGCAAGTAGAGAATGAGGAAGAGAGGAGGCACAGAACAGATGGTGATGAAAAGAAAAATACACACCATGAGATTATCTAGAAACGGTTTAGGTGTCCGAGTAACTAACATGTTGTGCAATAAAAATTAAACATTTTCTGTGTATATCGTTTTGTGTATGAGTATGGGGGGGGGAGGGAGGGGTTAAATTATATTGGTTTTGTTGTTGTTGTTTTTGTTGTTGTCTGTCACTGTCAATTCATAGATATTTTAAATCATTTTGCTCCCTATTCCATTCCATATTCAGACCTGTGTGTGTGTGTGTGTGTGTGTGTGTGTGTGTGTGTGTGTGTGTGTGTGTGTGTGTGTGTG
The DNA here is from genome assembly GCA_038406235.1 of Peronia verruculata. Lineage (NCBI taxonomy): Eukaryota > Metazoa > Mollusca > Gastropoda > Systellommatophora > Onchidiidae > Peronia > Peronia verruculata. Next base: position 16,284 of record JBCAUA010584297.1, read on the forward strand.
TGTGTGTGTGTG
>JBCAUA010584408.1:0-16294 GCA_038406235.1 Peronia verruculata
TTGTGTGTAGGCTTCGCGGCATCCCTAGGACCAGGAGGCTGTAGCTAGGGGCAGGCCTAGGATAGAATGAGTTAAAAAAGGGTTAAATTGATGTTTTGTGAAAAAAAAAAATTTAGTAGCTTACTTAAAAAGTAGTTAAAAAAGACCAAAAACAGCCGTATATCTTCGTTGCCCGGGGCGACTTTCGACTCATGTGCCCTGGTCACAAGACATATGGATAATACGTATGTATTCTCTGTTTATGTAATTATGACTGTCCTAGTGTCTTCATGCAAAATTAACATCGTGAAAAGAGAAAGGTGAAAAGACAAAAACAGAATGGCTCATTTTCTTGCATGATCAAAACAATTGCAGAGTAATTAAAGAAAAAAAAAGGGTGACAACTCATATGCTAAATGTTATCTAATTTAGAAGGATTTTAGTTACTGAGTTTATATTTCTTTCTCTGAAATATTCTAGTTTTTAACTATTCTATAACATATGAGCACAGAGTATAGCTAAAATATCTTTTCTTATTTTCATAATAAATATAAAACAAATGGAAGCAATGCCTGTTCATGGAGCTGGATTTGTGTCAATACATTTTTATTGGATTTTCTTCAGTTGAAATGTCAAACTGATTTGTGAGTAGTGAGGATGTTGGCTGGTTTGCCTACCTTGATCCGTGGCGGTTTCCGGTAGTGTTGTACTGATGTCCATCACAGAATCTGGCACCAAAGTGTCCACAGCGTCGGCTATACGGTCCAGAGCTACCAAAGCCTCTCCCTTGTACATCAGACCCAGATATCTGTATATGTTCATATGTATAAGTTAATCATCCTTTCCCTCCATTCTGAGCAACTTAGAGCTCTCTATACTTTCAATGCCACATTGATACAATAATAACTATCATTATCATCATTATCCTTTCACTGACATGTCTCGAATATCAAGACAATAATTGCTACCTCATAACTGGTTTACTGCATCAATATGCTGAAACAAATACATTGAAATATGACAAAAGCATCAGAAATGCCAGTTTCTAACGTGTATGGTTGCATCATCATTTCTGTGCAGCAATTTTGAGGGGTGGGTTTTTCTGTTTTGGTTCATAGCTTTCAACATGATTTATCTGGTGATTGTACTCTTCTGAACTGTTTAAATGTATATGAAAGTAGACTTATGGGCCATAGAGCAGTACACATATTAATTAAATAGCTGACCTAGGCACTTTGAGAATATGTCACAAGATATGATGTATAAACATGAATTATAAATCATAAGAAAGTTTTGAAGCATATTCTTCAAATGGTTTTGCTTCATTACTAATACAATCATTCGTATGGCACCTAATTACCATGTCTAATTAAATTATCTCAAACAATGTCCTACTCTACTGTTGAAACAATTAAATGTAAAGCAACAAGTGACTCCACCTTTGAGCCGGGGAGATACTTGGCTGTCGTAGAAGATTGACAGAGTGTGCTAATGCCTTGTAGTATTCATTCTCACACAACGCAACATACGCACTGGCAGCCAAAATGGAACATCTGCAAAATAAGAAAACAACAGTCTTACTATGTTGTGAGTCATTTAAAAAAAAACTGAGAGAGAAACCAATGAATGTCATTTAGGAAACTGTTTCTAATGAAGTGGTGATTCCTATTTTTCTCTTTAGTTCTCAGTACTTATCTCCTCAATGCCAACTGTTGGCCTTTTTTTTTTTTTTTACTTTTGATTCTTCCTAAATTAAAGTTTCATGTAGTTCATATTGTTTTCTTTGACAATTATAACAAAACTAAAATAATATTGAACTGCTGACATGGCAATGTAACTAGAATCATTTATTAAAATCCTCTGTGCTAATCTTGATCCTGTGGTGAACTGTATGTTAATGACCTACAGTTTTTTGCTTAATCTTCTTTTATCATTATATAGAATTCAGCAATTTCTATTCTATTTCTTGAGTCTTGGGACAATGGGGGATTAAAGGATTTCTAGTGAGACAATACATACACATACCTGAGATAGGCTACCTCTGATTCCCTGAGAGGATTACCTGGCTCTCCTGAGATCAGGACAGGGTCTGTGGGTGGTGGTCTGGGGAAGCAAAGTAAGACATTTATAACCTAGTGTGGCAATCATGAGATACATTTCTACATGTGAGGTTCTGCACTGATGACACAAACCAGAGTCTTGTCAGATCAAGCAAATAAAGAGTTTATGTATGATCTCAATTATTAACATCTACTGAAAGAACCTAAAAGTTTTATAACATGTAACTATAACTACTGAATAAAATATGTGCAGGACAGGGTAACATTTCTTTTTTTTCCCTTTCTTTCATCTTCCACTTGTATCAGTGGGTGTCGTGGCAGGATAAGACAAGAGAGATAAAGTAAAAAGACTGATGTCTTGAGCTGAAATTTTGTCCACTGTTGATGGACAGTTAAACACCCTCACTATGAAACAAACTCACACACATACACACAGATCCACACATACACACAGACATGTATCTGTCAAGCACACAAGAACACAGCAGACATGTGCAAATGAAACATCTGCTCAAACATTGATAAATGACAGACAGAATGACAGATAGAAAGAAGAGAGAAAATGGGGAGAGAAATCAGAGACAAAAAAGTAAAAAAACAGAAAAGCAAGAGAGAAAGAAAGAGCATACAATTAAAGATATCAGAAAAAAATGTCAAAAATGTTTTGTATAAAATTTATTGGGTTATGCCCTTAGGCCCCTTATCTTTGGGCCTAATAAAAAAAAAAAAAAAAACTCTAGCGGAGCTTCCCTCTCTCACTCAGCTAACAGTAGTAGTATTTTGCCGTAAGTCAACATCTTTAAGAAGTTTCAACTCTGCATCTAGATTGAGAACGATATGCTTTTTCTCAGACATTCTGATCACTGAGTTAAGTGAAAGGTTGACTATATCTAATCACGGCAAGTGCAGTATGTAGGAGTAGGAATGAATATGATCCAAAGATATGACTGAAATCAGGCACAATGCTGGTCTGCACTGTCCTTGTGTGTGTGAACAAATTGTATGAAGAGAGCCGAGTGTGGATAGGTGTTTGTGTATCCATCCCAGTGCGAGGCAAACAAAGAGGCCAATAGACTAGAACTGTGTGCCACTCCCACCTGGAGTACTGTAGTGGGTGTGTCAAGGTGGTAAGTGGGATGGGTATGTGTTCACGGGCTGACCAATGCATGTGAGAAAGTCGAGGAGAGCCGAGCGTGGAACTGCTGTGTGAGTGCATGTTTGTGTATCTCCATCAATGTGGCACAGGTGAAGAGAACACAGCATCTTCTCATACACTGATAGGCTCAAAGTCAACAACGTGTTGTAATAAGGCATCTAACGATCTCTCCATCTGACTTTTTTTTTCTTTTTTCCTCATAATTTGCCGCTGTCAGTCAGCCAGCATGGGTCATTTGGAGTGATTTTACGTGGAATCACCTTATCAGAAACAAGACTTATGAAATATAAAGGGAAAAAAAAATGGGGCCGCAAGAATAGGTTGACTTTAATTGTGAGTTTACTCTATTCAAGTTGACTTCTTGTGAGTTCCACTGTATTGAGGCTTGAAAGACATGTTAAAGGTGGTCATGAAACATGTTAGTGAAATCTGATGGCCATGGCCTACCCTGATTCAGCCTGCTCATCCTGGGGTGGAGGTTTGTTATCCAAGGGGTCTGGTGGCAGCAAGGCCAGGGCATTCTTCAGACAGAAGGAGGCAAAGCCCATGTTGAGGGTGGGAAAGACGCCCCCTGCTGTACTTCTGAAATGTGGTAAACATGAAAACATAGCAAGACTTATCAATGAGTTCTAGGAAATGAAAAATCACACTTATTACAGTGGTTACAATTTAATAATCAAAGGTGGGTTTGAAAAGCTGGTGATCCAGATATTTTTTCTTTACATGGTCATAATGATGTCTTTGGTTAAGTGACAGTGGAGAATTTTCATTTTGATATTGAAGACATTTGGGCAAAAAATAATTACGATTAGGATATGGATGACAGTGACGAGATTTTTTCTTTGTTATCCTAAAGAAGAAGCAACAATTGTTTGAAATTCAGGCTTGAAGATTTCTATTGTTGTGTGCATTTTCATCATAAATTTGTTGTTTGTTATTTCTGCTTACTGCTGCTTGGAGTCTGCCTTGACATTTTGGTGACAAGATAACTGCCATAATAATGCAGATTTGGAGAAGAAACAACAATTGTGGTTTAAAAAAACTTAGTACCTATATAAATATATTTTTTTTTTTTACATCCAGGCATCACAGTATGCGTTTGTTGTTTATATTGATGAAATGACTCAGGTAATGATAGATCCTTGATGCATAAGATATTTATGTTAAGTAGTGAAAATATGGGTAGTGATGATGGTAACAAATCATTTCTGAGGAGCAAGCACATGAGGTTAAAGAAAATCTCTAGATGTTCCAAAGAGTAATGCAATACAGTGAGTGTGATCTGATCTTATGCAAGCTATTATTATCTCAGATTATGCCTTATCACAGCCTGGTCAGTTTTGGTTTCCAGATATTTGCTTGAGCTGAAGGCAAAGATTAGACTTACATTTTTCTGTCCTTGTGCATGCCCTGTCCCAGTATGAGCTTATGGTGGAAACCAGAGCCAGCTGAACCTTGTATGACCTCCAGTCTGTGTGAGTGTTCCCGGTCCACATCATTGTTCTGTTACAGATTGAACATGTATGGCTGTTACAAGGATGCTATCAATGAAGCTTCATCTTCAATGCTTATCTGAAACTGATGTTCCGTGATTTCATGACTTCCAGCTACTAAACTGATAATTTTCCAAGACTATCTAGATATTTGTGCATGGACTGTGATAAGAAGAATGAGAATCTTAAAAAAAAACAAAAAAAACACTGACCTCCCGGTAATGCATAATGCAACACTCTGCTAGCCGTAGCCAAAGCCGAGGGTTTCTATGGTAGACCTGCACACACTCCACCAAGCAGTCAAAGGCTGAACTGGGTCGTTTGCTGTGCAGTTGCAAGATGCCCAGGTTATAGAAGAGAACATAATGCTGACTGACATAACTGAGCTGAAGGGGTGGTCTGGCTGTAAGGACAGAGACAAACAGTGAGGACTTGTAAGGGACAAGGCATTCCCGTGAACATGAACACTGTGGTCCCTGATACACGAGATAATCCATAAAAAGAAAAAAACATATGCAAAAGTTGAAACTATATTGGCAAACTTGATTTCATTATCATCTTTTCTTTGTTATGTCATAGTGCCCAAAGATTAATGCAATAAGTTTCTGATTTGTATTTGCTGGAAAATAGCTTTTTGAAAAACAAATATTCCTCTTCCAGCATTCCACTGCTCATAGACTTCATCTCATACACAATGGATTAAGCAGGCACAAAAAGTGGTGACAAAAAAACTAAAAGAAAATATATATATGACTCAGTCTCGACAAATGTAGGTGCCTCTGAATAAGAGCAATCAAAAAAAGAAGATTTGTAAATGCTGGAAGATCAGACCACAAACCCTTATCATTTGGCACAGCATCTTTCATCACTTTCTCGTTGTACTTAAGTGCATCACGAATCTGACAAATGGCGATATTGGGCTTGCGCAAACACATGTTGATAAGTGCTTGGTTGTTGGCATAAAGCACTGCCAGGCACTCTCCTGTGCTAGGGGACAGCTGGAAACAAAGAAAACACACAGGCAATTGGATTGCTGTTATGAAATAGTTGCAGACCACTCTAGGATTTAAGAAAGTAAAGAAATAATTAGTACAAAGCTTAACCGAATCAATGAATTCAATGAAAGAAATTACATGTCGAGCAATATACCCATCCCCCGAACAAACAAACAAATGAAATGTTCTATTAGGTAAGTACGTACATGGCCCGGCTTACAAAGATTCTTTTTCTCTTTCGTGGGATCAAAGATTGGTCAGTAAGTAAAAATAGCTCTAAAAAAAGCACTAAAATAGCATTTGAAATGTACGACAAGAAGATCTACAATGACTGGGTGGTTAAAACAATTTTTAAGGTGCAAAAATCATTGAATGATAAACCTTGAGTGGGGCTCACGCTAACATTATTTCAGAAAAATTGGGCAGTTATCCAAAATATACACAACAAAGAATATACTTCGTAACCAATTCACTGATCCACCAATTTTGCAGTCCTGTGCTAAGCCCCAGCAACATGGCCAGCATCCCTCGCTCCGTATCTATATCTGTCGGCGTCACTGGGAACAGTGTTGGCCGCTGCATATGATATCCTCACAAAGTTGCCTCAAGCGCTCTCGATCTTGACGAAGTCTGACCGCCTTCTGGAGTTTCTTGCCACTGATCTTTGTGATATTTCTAGCAAGTGATGCAGGTGGCTGTCCACTGTTTCTGTTTCCTTCCACATTACCTTGAAGGACAGTGGACATCAAGTCTGTTCTCTCATTACGGATTGCGTGTCCAACATATTTCAGTTTCCTCCGTTGTATGAGTACTAGGAGCTTGCATGTAGTACCCAACTCATTCAGTATGCTTTCATTTGTGCGCCTTTCCATCCATTTGACCCTCAGCAGTCTTCGGTAAAACCACAGCTCTGCTGCTTCCACTTGTCTTTCATCCTCTTTCTTCATTGTCCATGCCTCGCAGCCATACAACATCACCGGCCAGACAAGACATTTTAAGAGTTTTATCTTAAGGTCTGTTATGCTGTGGTCTTTCCAAATATTGTTCAGTTGAACCATGCTGTTCTTGGCCATTCCAACTCTCATCTTCATGTCTTTTGAGCATGTTCCATCATGTGTCTTGACTGAACCTAAATATTTAAAGTCCTTGACATTTTCTAGAGCAACTTCAAACACTGCTAATCACCACTCTCTTTCAGTTCCATCCACTGTGCATGAGCCAACTGAGATCCACCCTCAACTTTCCATAGGCAATTAAAGCGTCGATTGTCATTCAATGTTACTAATTGCTGCATGAATTATATATATATATCTATCTATCTGTCAGATTATAGGCCTTAACTGTGTCTCATTGCTAACTCACCTGTCATTCAGTAGCCTGCAATGTCTGACAAGATTCTGCACAAAGGTGCAAAAGTGGTCAGCCATTAGATCAAAGGAAGAAAGGGGTGGTTGATGGCGGGCTGATCATGGACCCACTATCTACATTTTTCCGCACATGAGAGACCATTTTTTTTCAACGTACCGTGTATTGTTGTTAGCAGTGAAGTGATAAACCATTTTGTATTATCAAAAAATGTTCAGAAATACTACTATTTTCTTGTTGGTTAAAAAAAAAAAATTGTAGTCTACTAGTCTACAACTAACCTAGTTTCTATCACTCACCTAAGGTTCCTTCTATTACAAGAACTTAAAGCAACAGTTTATGAATGGTGACAGAAATACTTACATTAGGCTGGGCCGGAGAATTTCCCAACATTTTTGCTGCCTTCTTCAAATTTCCTCGCAGGTACTCATAATAAGCCTTCACATAGTTGACAGGGTGACTCTGATAGGATGGATATATACAATTTTTAAATGACAACATCATAAAAGAAATGGAAATGTACACATTCTTCATTCAGAAGCACTCTTTCCTTGAGAATTTTTTAGCCATAAGCAGCATTTATCTAATTGGGTCATATACATTGTTATATAACAAATAATCATATTAAAAAAAAATACCATTTTCAACCAATAAAATTTTCTACCTGCTATTAATGGAGTTGATAAAAAAGAGGGTTAAAACAAAAGGTACTATGGAGTGATGGGACTAAATACTACAGCTACAATGCAATGTGAAACAGACAAATCAATTTAAAACAGTGTACTTACATTTCCTTGCAAAGCTTTGTAGTCTTTTTTGTTTTTCATTACTTTGGCCATCAAATTACAACGGACTTTATACTGAGGAAAAAACAAAAGTACAACATGCAAATCTCTTACTGTGATTGTGAATTAATTTCAAAAGGAATTTCTGAACAACTTATCATGAGATGTCACGAAGATCAAACAATAACATTAGATAAAAAAAGATGCAGCAATAATAATATTTGATGACATTTCACAATGGTCATATCAAGCAAACACATCTATGTGCCTCTATTGTAACTGTCTTCAAATTATCAATTTTTGCTATGTTAACTCCTAGGAAAGTCATATAGACTGGACTTCATACACTTTATTACCACTATTATGTGTACACTGCCAGTTATATCAAGCTGTCCATTGACATAATTTTTACCATATTCTACAATCTCAAGTTATATGTCCATTACATTTTTATAAATTGAAAATCCTCAAATCCATTAAACAGAACACAGCTGGACAAATAAATCTGTTTAATCCAGCTTCAAAATGTCTTACGAGAGTGAGCTTGGCTCTGAGGGCTTCCAGTGTGGCTGCATTGTTGGAATCATTTTTGTCCTTATCTTGTGATGACTGGCTTTTCCCACTTAAAAACTTCTCGATGTTCAAAACCATCCGCATTGCATCATACGGCTATTGACAAAAATAAAATGGTTATCAAGCCAGTTGGGGACAGAGAACATTGTAAAATGACAAATAAAGCAAACTTACATGTATTATTATAAACTACAATTAAGCTCAAAGTCTAATTTTGTCACAACTATAGAAGGAAACACATGAAGAATTTGGCTAAAAAACTCAGATAAATGTCATGCAATATAATCAATCAATTGCATTGGAATTGCAACTAATCTGGCAATAAACCCCATTTCAAATGTTTATAAACATCCTTGAGTGCACCTTTAAGCATTCACAGTGTTACCCATCTATTTTATGCAGAATGTTGGATTGTTCATAATGTATGTGACATTAGAGGATTTACAGTTTCATAGAAGGGTAATGAAAAATTCATAAATGATAAGTAGTGAGATATACTTATTCAAAACCAGTAACATTATCAAACAACACATCCAAAATTGATTATTTTGATTTATACACAGAGATCTTGGGCACACAACTTGATGTCCAACATTCTCACCAGATTAGTGATCTGGGGCCGTAGTCATGAAGTTACCGTAACTTCCTGAGACTAGGTGTAACTGCTACACCAAGGCGTAGCTCACTACATGGTATACATGAAGTGCGTGCAGACTTACACCTAGTCGGAAAGTGCCCTAAGATAAGCATAGCGTAATTTAAGGGGTGGCTTCACCATCCCTTAACTGATTTACACATTCCCCTAAAGTGAAAAAATACGGACTGCTGCTTGCTCGCCGCTTGTCTGTCGGTCTGCCTATCGCTCTAAAAAACTTAAACAAATTAAATTACAGTTCATAAGCATCAATCATTTCATTACCTGATGAACAGTCAAATACAGTTCTGTGAGCAGCAACATCACTTTTTGGGCCAAAGTTTCATCTGCAAAGAAAAAAAAATGTTTCTTTTCTTCTCACCCACTTCATAAAATTATAAATTTTTACTCTTTTATTTTGTTAAATTCATCTCTTGAAATGGAGTTCTTACCAGCCCTGATATCCAGATTTAGATCTACATTTAATGAATAATCACATTCATGACTGTTATCCTATGCCTAATCAGTAAATCAGTGTCTAGATATCCTGATCTAGATCAGCGACATAGAGTAATGGAAGATGTTGGATCTAAAACTGTCTACTGAATAACCCAGAAATGGAAATACAGCAGCAAAACTATCTAAACACTGGAATGTTACCCAGATCTTGAGGAAATTTAGTGTAAATGATAAAAATAACTGAGGGTGTGAAAGCAAACAAGCTCATAATATTAGCATCACATGATAAAGTACAAATGATTCACCTTGTGAAAATCATGGTATAATACCATGAAATTCACCACCAGTATTACAAAAAAAAAAAATCTTACCTATAGGTTCAATGTAGCTAAAAAGTTTTTCAAGTATTGACAGGGCAGCTCGATACTGTTTCTCATGATAAAGAACAACAGCTTTATTGTAATATACAACAGCATAATCAGCATCATCTAAATTGCTTTTCTCACTGAGATCAGGTGAAATGCGGGCCTGCAAAGAAAAAAAAAAGCATATATGTAAATAATACCCTCTTTAGTGTTGTATCAAGAACAAAATATTTCGAAAGTATTTGGATTTGATAATTATCAGCTTCTGATCTATTCTGTTTGGAGAAGCTTCTCTATTGAAATGTTTGATATTTTCGCAATCTTCACCCCTCATTTTTTTTTCCTTTTGGTATTAGATCTACTTCTAGTGACAGTTTCAGATAATAAGTTGTTATGAGTGAACAGCAAAATAGAGAAAAAATGTAGAGAACGATGACTACAAAAGAACATGAGGAGAAAATTCACTGCATAAGTTTCATAGTCATAGTGTAAAAACTAAAAATGCCTGAATAATTCAAACTGCCTACCATATTGAACACAGTTTGGATGTTGTGCCGGAATTCATCTACTGCCTTGCACTGACTTTGGTAGAACAGAGCAACAGAGCGATTCAAAACAACTTTTACATCAGTTGGTCGTGCATCAGCCAGCAAACCCATTGTTTTTGTACATTGTGTATACTGATTTTTTTCAAATTCGCTCATTGCTTGGGCAGCAAGTTCTCGTTGATGGTCTGTAACAGGTGGCTGAGGAGGTACATCATCTGATGATCTATCATTATCATTTGAAGACATTTTCCAATGCCTGTTATTTCAACAAAATAATGTCTAACTCTGAATGTAATTTTCAATTTCTAGGCCTACTTCTGGTCTCTATACTAGATCTAGAGATACTACGATACGATGACTGCGTCAAATGGACAAATGTAAGATCACGACCTCAATCTATTTCATGAAGAATATCCAAAGGTGTTTGTGAAGAAAACACTTAGCACAGATGCTTGACTATGTTTGTCAAAGGAGGGAAAAAATCGCCGGCTGTATGCCTCCTAGATATATGATATCTTGCAAGGTATCTATGGACAGGAACACCGATGGTTTGATTTGCTTTTTCACAAGGGAGCAGACATGACACCGGAAGTTGATTGCGGTGTTGGGCAGAATAGTTTCCCTAACGTTGTCTTCGTTCTATTTCTCCCATCGATTTATTAAAAAGGGACATCTAACAGACATACATTATCCATGAAGTAAAAGATCAAAGAGAGACAATAGCCTTTATGAGTAAGGATCTTCATAAAAGATATTTTTTTCTCCTTTCTTTATTCATGCCACTTTTGCAATGAAATAAACTAGTTAAGCATAAAAATAAATGCGCCTTCAGTAGCATCGAAAACATGGAGAAAGATGAATAATATCTAAAACAAGCAAAGAAGTGCTATTGTTAAGGTCATGAAATAAAAAGAAAATGAAATTTTATGTTTTGTCATACCACTAATTATGATCACATACTGTGAAATAACTGAATATGCAAGTGGGAACTAACAAGTTTACAAAAGAAAAGAAAAAGAGACGAGGACATAAATTTAAGTGAAAAATGACAGTGAAAAACACAGATAACTGACTTGGAAGCAATTAGGAAGAGTGAATATCTAAATCGATGGTGAATCGAAGTAACTGTTTTCATATATAATGGCCAATTTTCAAAATAGGAAGCTATACGTGCCATGGACGGGCACGACACAAATCCAGTTAAAGCCAGGGAAATAAGCCAGCTGATTGTAGACAGTAACCTTCCAGAGAAGTCTACGTGTAACAACAGTTTGACAGACGAAAAGTGTGTGAAAAAGAAGAAAAAGAGTCAGAGAAAAAAAAAACAAACAAACAAAAACGTTTTTGGATTACGAACTAGTTCGCAGCCTAAATAACAGATCAAAATTAACTATAATATGTGGCACACATAATCAAATAGTCCTCTTAATCGAAAGTGATACATCACATCAGTTTGTGGGGTATAGAAATGAATTTGGAGGGGCACAAACTTCTAGTTTTCAAAAGAAAAGAAATAAACTGGACCACTATAATGAATTTAAAGGGGGGGGGGGTTGGCATGTAGTGGGGATGGGGGTGATCTTATGATAGTCTGCTCATGACATAAGGCATGACTCTTTCTTGAGTTAAAGCCAATATAAATATTCAAGAGCTTTCATTTAAACTAGGCATGTCCAGAGTCCGGCCTGGAGGCTAATTATGGCCAGTGCTCCAATTTTCACTGAACTACAGCTCGTTTGATGTTTTTAATGAACATGCACCCACAACTTTGGGAAAATTAAATGTCTATTTAAATTAAAATATAAATTAAATTAAGCATAAATTAAATATATATATATATATACATATGTATATATGTGTATGTGTGTGTGTATATATATATATTATATACATATATATATATAGAGAGAGAGAGAGAGAGAGAGAGAGAGAGAAAGAGAGAGAGGCTAATTTTAATCTTCCCAATAGTTGTGTGTGGATTTTTTTTTTCAGTCAGAATTTTCCTCATTCATGTAGCCTTCAACAAATATAGAAGGAAGAGTGATTTTTTTTTATACAAACTTATTTAGATTTGTTTTTCTTTCTTTTTTTTTTTTTTTTCTTTTAGTACTATATGAAATAAAAAAAGTATCGTTTGTAGAAAAAATTCCATTTGCTTTTAAGGTTCAAATAATGTCAGACTGAATGGTGGGGTCCTACATAATTATTTTCAACTCCCCAAATCTGTCTTTGAAAAAAAGTTTGGACAGCACTGATTTAAACGATAATAATGTTAGGAAATTGTGATTATATTGTTGAACGGCGAGAGTCAGGTCTAACAGGTACTATAACCAACTCACAACAAAGAAAATGTGTGAAAATCTTATTCATAACCAAATCACCTTGCATATTTCTCAGTTGGCCTATTTCAAAAGTTTTTGTATTGTTGTTGTCATTAGTGTTATGTTATTTTTTGACCACGGTTGTGGACAGCTGAGATAACCACCACTACAGGAGGTTGAAAAGCTTATAAAAACCATAACCATTATTGGAAGGAACTAGTCTGATTTGCAGTGGCCTTTGATTGATTTGCACATTGTTTGCTGAGAGACTGACACACTTCATTGCAGTTATAAAATATTTCTTGCATTATCAGAAGGATGGTGTATAGAGGACATCATATGTTCTGGACTTGAAATTCCTTAATCAGATGTTTTCCTTGATAGCAGTGCAGTGGTAACTGCCCAAGAGCCTGCCTCTGCTGCAAAAGGAATTTTTTCTCTATAATTTACCTCTCTGAGAACCTGCTTCAAATAAAAAAAATCTGCCCAAGAGCCCGGTGTCAGACCTAAATTCATGAATATTCATGGTGTAATTTCATGTCAGATTGTACACCTCAGAGAGACACAGAGTGCTAGGTGTGCTGTAGAATGAGGGAGGGGATGGAGAGAATAGGCATATGAGGAGCAGATGTGATGGTTGATTATGACTGCATAATCAGACGAAACACGTGATTAGCCCAGTGTTTTGTTTGTTTGTGTTGTGGTTTAACGGCACATCAACACGATCATGGCTATACAGTGCCAACACAGTAAGATACGTTTACATGTCAAGAAGAAGAGCTCAGAGATAGCGGGACAGAAGACAGGAGCAAGGAGAGATTGTTTGTTTTGTTTGTTTGTGTTGTGCTTAAAAAGCACATTAGCACAATCATGGCTATATCTATATTATATAATTGCAAGAAAATCATCAATAAGCTATGGACTTGAAAACTGCTGAAGGGATCCATCTGAAATTTGGCATGCAACATTGTTGCATATATAGATCTGTGTTTCTATGCTCTTAAACCCCAAAAAAGCTTATTGTCTGTGACGTTATTCTACAAATGCGATAATAATTGAATAACAAATGTGCAAGTCTGCTTGATCGGAATTGCATATTTGTAGGACACATTCAGAAATATTGTTTTCTTTAAGTAGCATTCAGTTTACTTAACCAAAATGTCAACTTCGAGGTGCATACCTTTGCTACACACTTTGAGTGGCAGAGCTATATCTCTTGAAATAAAAAAACTCCCACAGAGGCCACGAGTTCTCTTCTAGTTGTGCCAAAACACAATAAGATACGTTTACATGTCAAGAAGAAGAGGGGAAAGAGAGCAGGACAGAAGACAGGAGAGATAGAAGAAATTTCACCCCTGGAAAATCACATTCCATGAGAGACATCCCACCGATGGCTGGCTTTCACTGCTTGCAGGTGGGATCAAAGGATTTACTTATATACCGCGGGTGTGTGGAGGGGGGATTGGTTCTGTGTATAAGGAGGAATAAGTTTAGCCTCCTGTCTGGTCAGTTGTTTTCATACTTTGGTAGATCTGGCAAATTTTGAAACTTAAATCACTCATACAATGATCTAGAGGGTAACAGAGCAATGTCATGCTATCATTGAACAATGATACAGTAAACTCACTCGTGATGTTTGAACGCTGGGCATTGATCATGAAATTGTACACAAAAAAAGATGCATCAGATAATGTTTGATTTAATTACAAATCATCACACAAAGGTGAAAGCTGCTCTTATTCACATAGATAGAACTTGAACTAACAGTAGCAATCAGTTAAAATCGTAACAGTCAGAACATGATCAGATGGACCACTTCATTTTTCAGCACTCAAAGAGTCCACTCTTTTTTTGTCTCCCTGTGATTGGGCTGTGAGGTGCTCACCACCGTAATAATAATTTTTCTACAGTCGTTTAATATCTAGATCTAATCCCTAGTCTCTAAGACATGAACTGCAGCATAGTGCCACAGAGGTGTCTGCTTCAATGTAGCCAACCAAATATTTCCCCTCTGCCACTGGAATGAGACATCATTATCAGATGGGAGTAGTAGTGATCCATATTATTTTTATGATACTATTGTGGTCAGCTATGTAAACCAAAAGTTGAGTTCCCCCATCATGTGGGAGCTCACAACATTAGACAAACAAATTTTTCACTACCATCAGATTGTGATGGCAATGATGATTGAGTCAACGGATTGCCAAGAAACTTGATTCTGTCCAGTCATACCTTGGACCTAGGCCAGGGTCTTCTCTGCTGTGAAGACATAACAAAATGGTCCTTAACCACCAGCATTTTGGTCACTCTTTTTTTTCTATAGAAGGGAAACGCCTCCACAGTGTTGTGGCATGCGAGTTGCACTCATGCTTTCAGATTGTGCCAACCTCAGAGATGCTCGAGAAGTTCACTTTTCAGGGCACTCTCTACAGGATCTTGTAATAGAACGAGGCAACAAACTATCCTGTGCTTCTTGAGCTAGATAGGCCTGTACAAAAAAATGTTATAATCACACATCATACTGCATGGTTACACACAGAAATCCTTTTTTGATAGTTTCACTGCACAATCTTTAATCTTCTAGTTTAAATATGTCCTTTAATATGCCCTTAACCATGTAACCCTGTTCAAACAAGCTCGGCACAATAAAGCAATAATCATGCTGATGAGCTCTTAGATCTCACTACAAACAAAACAAATCCCTACCATCATGTGAATGCTGGGAGATTCAGGGCAAGTCCATGGATACCTCCGTAGTATAGAAACAAGTCTGTCTTGCTCAAAATAGACTGGCCCTGATTGATCAAGGTCAGCAGATATAAGTGGGCCATTTTATCTTAGTCAGCCAGAAGCGGACAAGAGCTAGATGTCTTTTGCTGGATGATAGTGTCAAAAATTCAAATCCTGTTCCTGTTGGGGGATGGGAAAGATTAGAACCCGCCTGCTTTTTTTTTTTTTTTTCTGACTCAACTCTTCTTCCTTGACTTCTTGGCTAGTCAAACCCAGTGTGCAAGTTTCTCAGATAAAGGTTCATATGTTTTGGAGGCCCCATATCTTTGTATCTTACATAAATGAACCTTTGACTGTTAAAAAAAAAAAAATCAGGTGAACAGTAGGTGCAGATACTACTATCACCTGGCAAAATTTCCCAAACCAAATTTCCTACACTATAGGATCGTTCTTACCAAGAATGCACTTAGAGCCAAGATAACCCTCCTTTCGTGGGACTGAAAGGCTATACATGTATATATAAGAAAAGACAGCAACAAAATATTTTTTTTACACCTGAAGTGAAAAATATTTGTATTTTTTGCGTGGAGATATTTGTTAGGAATAGGAATCTTGACAAACACAGTGGAATTTTAATCAGATTGGAGGATTGGAAATGGTGGATGTAACTATTGCAGTGGTTTTCCAGATATTCATATTATTAACTAGCTGGATACCCCACAGCCTCCGTGGGAGGTTTTTTTAATATAGCCCAACGACTTAAATTTTTTGGCCAGCATGCGCACCTCGATGCTGATATTTTGGTTCATTAAACTGAATATTACTCAAAGA